>SJJU01005519.1:0-17729 GCA_012932125.1 Conopomorpha cramerella | reverse complement strand
GGGGCGTCAACTAGTAAACAAATGCAAGAACACCACAGCCACATTCTAACCTCTTACAGAATAACCGTTATTTCACTATCATTATCATAACAATAATGCGATCGTCTTAGAAAGAATCCTAGAATGTCTTTGACCTAGATAACCTAGTTTGTTAGGAGCGTCACTCCTTCCTTATTGAATTTAGTGCTGGAGACAAATTGCCCCTAACAGATACCAGAGCAGGCTCGGCGGAAACCATTTACAACATTTACCGTGGTATTCATAAAATAACACCACTAGTGCATTGCTTGTAATGGTCTCAAAAACTTATCACATGTACGCAAAATACGTGCTAAATTATAATACAGAGTGAAAACGTAGTTTCTAAGACCATTGCACGGGGTCTTTTACACACAGTACAACTAGCTGACCCGGCAAACGTTGTTTTGCCGTTGTTTTGCAAAATTCCTGTGTCACTAAAACATCAATAAGGCATGTATAATTTTAAAGAAAAATAAACCGAGTTCAAAACAGTACCAGTCGTCCGTCCATACGATTCTTAAAATTCCCCTTCGATTTATTGTGTTTGCCATCTTCAAGCTCTATATTCCTTATAATATATACGTTTGAATTGAGAGAGTTTCTTTCGAGAGTTCCGTTCCTTTTTGGAGTCTCTTAAAACTAATACAATCATTTCTCTACTACTAGACTTTCAAACTTACCCTAAGTTTGAAAATTCTTGAAGACTGGAATCTTGTAAAATTTCCAAAGGTTCGTTACTTAATGAACAAATAGTTCTATGAAAAAATCACCGAGAACTAGATCACTCCTCAAGTAAAGTAGATGTACTATGCTAAAGAGACATTAACTGATTATTGTCAGAAAATAAATACGGGCCTAAATCGTCTAAGTAGACTATATATGACTACATATAATAGTCTCCATATGAAATTTTCAACAATAGATAATAAATCATTATGATTACAATAAATTACTGACGTGTACTGCATATTATTAGCTATTTCTACAGTTCATTAACTTTTGGAATATAAATACAGGCAGTCTATTGTTTCCTTTTCTGGTGATTTAGAAACTGGGTGAGATCGAAGTAAAATATTGACAGCGAGAGAGAGAGCCAAAAACAATATACAACCAAAATTAAATAATAACAATGATCAATTGAGATACATTTTGGCTGTAAAAAGGTTCTTTCATAAACACATTCTAAGATATAATGTTTATGAACTTCGGCCAAGAATCAGGTGGATAGTCTTGTAAGTACCTAAGGTAATATATGAAAATGGTTAAAATTCATTAATTACTTTCTACCACAGAGGCTTCTATATTATTAAGACCATATTAAAATACCTGCCTACAATTTGAAAGAAGAATTCTTTGGCCAGCACTGAGATGCAGTCATCTAATCAATACATAGTATAAAACAAAATCGTCGTTTTGTCCCTATGTATGCATAGATATTTAAAACTAAGCAATGGATTTTGATTCAGTTTTGAAGACATGCATAATACTGTAGAGAAATACTAATAACTCGTGCAAAGCCGGGGCGGTTCACTAGAAATAAGTTACAATTAAAAAACTTCACTTTTTTTACAAATCTGCAACTGTATCGAGCGATCTTTATAACATTACATCCGACGCTGCGCAGGAGTGGGCATCGGAACAAAAGAACGCCAGGTGGCTCACTCCACGCAACATCTGCCCTTTGTTGTTCACGAAATACTATATCACTGGGAACAGCTGTTTCGAGTGAATTTTGAGTATTGATACTAGTGGTTTTGTTGTGTTTATCGGAATTAAATGAAATGTTCTTGTGTTTGTTATATTTATTACGTAAAGAAAATGGAATTACCAAGATTTGAATGGGTATGCTTCGGTGGTTTGAGGATACTACTTAGGAGGAGATGGATGCAAGTCGATTGACGACAGATATTTATTAACATTGGTGGTGCAGGGCGCACTGGAAGGACATACGTCGACCAGAGCGATAGTGTTCTGGGGAAAGATGGCGAGAAAAGTTTTATGTACCTAATCTAAACCGCTCAAGGTAGACGCTTGAAATTTGGGATGCAGGTACTACTAAACTACGCGAATGAAATCGCGGGGCGTCCACTAGTGTGTAATAAATGTATTTGGTGAAAGTGATATAATAATAATCTACCCATAGTCTTATCCACAACTGGAGTAATCCCAAAACAGTTTAAATCCTCACTATAATCAATAGGCATATCTCCAAAAATATTAACAATAATACAAAAATCTGTTGTACTGAACAAATGCCGAATTGTTAGGAAATGTATGCAAACTGATAAAGATATAGGGTAAGGTATAACCACATAATGTTCGTTTGGCCTGGACCCGCGAACATAATTAAGCCGAGAGTCGAGAACGTAAGAATAACGATAAAAATAATAATAATAGTATATGTAACTAGCTAACCCAGCAAACGTTATTTTGCCAATATAAATTATTAACAGCGTTCCTCTGCTATTATATGCACGTGTCATACATATACACCTTCCTCAAGAATGACTGTATCTACTAAAGAAAACCGCATCAAACTCCGCTGCGTAGTTTTAAAGCATAAATATAGACAGACAGCGAGAGGCGACACTGTTTTGTTCTATGTATTGATGTATATTTACTATCTCTTTTAATATAAGCCGATGTCTTTGGTCTTTCGTTTCATTCTCTGACTTCTGCTTAAATTTTGCATCGCGTAAATTGAGTTAAGTATTAAACTGAAAGTTTCGACCTTATTATTAAATTATAAAACAAACAATTTATACTCGGATGGCGTTTTCAAAGTTAAGTGTTCTTAATTAATGTAAAGCCTGAAAAGTTTATTAATAAATTCGTAAAAATAACTACTTAAGTATTTGAAGTAAAGAATAACCGATTCCTTTAATGACTCAGGGCATTTGGAGCCTACTTGTACAGTACTTAGAATTAGTTAGTGTATTTCTCTTCATCGATATTCTAGGCGTTTATTGATAAAATTTTGAATGAAAATTTAAAGGCCTCTATTTCAACTCTATGCGGTGAAGAAAATATCGTGATGAAAACCTCATACTACCAGGTTGAAGACTGTACTGGTTACCACCATCCATGGTATAGACCCCATAACGAAATTCGCTTGGCGTACCGTGGCCATTTGCTTTTCAAGTGCCGACAACACTACATGATCAAAATAAAATTACCGAGACATCCATACCAGGTGGATATTCCGAACCGAACAGTTTGCGTCTACATTCATCGTGCGAACCGCCAGGATGCGGAATGACTTGCCGGAGTCTGTGTTTCCTGCGCAGTACAGTCTGGAGGTCTTCAAGTCAAGCAAGTTTGTATTTACCCTTGACTAAGTACCTAATGAAGAAGTGTGCTCCATCGTAGACTACGTCTCTGCTTAAGATCAGGCGGGATAGTGGTCAAACGCATGTTCACTGACCACTAAAAAACATATTCAGACACGGTCAATAACTCGGATGGGAGCCAGAGACTGATAAACTTACATAGATACTTTTCAATACAAACACAGATAAATAAAACACCAGCAGTCACACTCAACAACTCGACACTCAGCTCATCACCAAAGAATTATGTCCGTGGCGCTAATCGAATCCGTGACCGTAGTTCTCGAGGCAAGTGTCTTTACCATTAGTCCATGCCGGCCGTCAAGAAAGTTGTGCGTATATTAGGGTGTTATTTGTTGTAAGAGTAAATTATTTTTTCTTGGAAAAGACGCCACTTACTTAGGCACTCTTTTATTCGTGGAAGATTTCAAATTATCAAGGTCCCGTGTACTTCTGCCTCGTGGTCGACTCAAAGTCGCAAAATATGAAAACTTTCCTCTAAATGCCACAAAGTTACTCAATGAGCTCTGCTCAATTGGCGCTGAACGTGTCTCATATCTAAAAAGTAATTAATGTGGGAAGAAATTGTGTATTTTATAGACCATGATACACTCCTATTTTTGAGTTTGCTGAATTATAGATCTGACATTTTTTTGCGAAAAATACACACATCAACAGGGATCAAGAACATTTTTAGCTCTAAGGAATATCTAATTTATTTAAATCAAATCTAATCTTCTGGATTGGTCTCCTACCTTAATTCCCCATGCCTGTATCAATGTATCACCACATTTTGAATAAATTATGAATGAATTCAGTTTTTGTAAAATATATTCTTGATTGCAATCTTCTAAAATGTACTTGATCCCTGTGTATACGATAGGTATCTTAAAATTTAATCAATACACTTGTGTCCATAATGGGAATCATTTTCTTGGAGGCTTCTTTGTTTTATACTATGTAGTGATATAATTAAATATATTCATGTATGTTATGCTATTGCTCCCTTAGTACAGTGTATCCTAATTTAGAGTCAGATGACCGCATATGAAATGTCCCTGCGATATTATTATTATAATGTTTGTACCGCGTAAATATTGGAGCACGGGAAGAAAAATAACCCTCATAATTGAAAGATAATTTTGATCCCTCCGTTTGTGATTTATAGTATTTTATATTGGCACGCCTCTCGTTTATAAATCTGTGACAAGTATGATTCTGCAATTCATCGCGATGAATACATTTCTCCTACTACGTTTACCCTCTGAATTCTACGGTGGTAACAACATTTTTATCTCTTCATTTTTAATGAATCACGAAGCGGAATAAATGATCTCTGGACGTACGTACGTACGTAGTCATAGGCAAATAAATCTGTCCCTATGTATGCTTAGATCATTAAAACTACGCAACGGATTTTAATGCGGATTTTTAAATAGGTAGAGTGATTCCAGAGGAAGGTTTATATCTATATTACATGCCTAATATAGTAGAGAAACACTTAGTTTCAGCACTACACTCGTGCGAAGCCCATAACTAACTTAATACTTCTGTTATATAAAAATCAAAGCCACTTTTCGTTGTCACGGCATAACTCCGGAACGGGTGGACCGATTTCACAAATTCTTTCTTTGTTGTGCTTATTAATGACAGCAGAAGGTTCTTATGAAAGAAAAAAATGACGTCCACTGCTGGGATGTACAGGCCACCCTAGATTTCATATTAATAGTTAAGATAGGACAACGTCTGTGGAGTCCACTAGTACTTTATAATAACAATGGTTAACTCGAGTTATTAATAGTATATTCGCGCCGATATACCTGTTGAACAACACTAACCGCTGTATTCATAAAACGTTAAAACGCTGACTAACTATATATTATAGTTGACGTATATTAACTTAGATTGGTTTGTCCACATTTTGCGTACATTTGACCAGATTATGAGACTTTTGGTAATAGTGCACAATAGCTGTTCTAACTGTATGAATACGAGGGTAAATCTCCAGATCGCATATTCCAAAGAAAATGCAGCTAACGCTTTCTATTTACAGCGCAGATAGGCATGCGATAGAAATGTCAACTTTGAACTAACAACAGGTCCTACCTGATCTTAAAAGTTCATGCAATTTTTGAAACAAAAAGTACTATCAGACATAGTAATACTAATCAAACTCGTATCATACTAACGGTTTAGATAGGACATATTGCCAGTTCATAGTCGATATGTACTTGAAGATACAAATAATATAAAATACACCGCAATATGTAAGCAACAATAAATGCATCGAAGCGTGCCTTACCTACGACTAAGCTACGTGCGTACCTACATCCACAGATCATTCATTCCGCTTCGTGACCACGACAGTACAGCACGACCACGCCGCCTGCACTTGGACCGTAGGACAGATATAATTAAAGCGTTTTCCTCTGGAAGAAGCAGCTCGGATGGAATTGGTTTCATTAGCTCGCAATACGTGTTGTGTTTTTAAAATCACTTCAAAGCTCCTTCGTATTCAGAAGAGCGTAGGCTTCTGATGTTATGATGTTGTGATGTTGTCGCGGGTGTGTGTTCGGTTTTTTGCCTTTTTTGTATTCATTTTATTCTCTACGTACTTATTTTTAAGCAAACATTTTCTTTTCTTCTATACATTTTATTCTGTACATATTTTTATATAAGCGTGCATAGGCACTGACAGTGGGGAGCTACTTTGTTTTATACTAGGTATGTATTGATAATTCATTAATTCCTTAATAATAAATAAAGGTACACATATAGTAAAGAAATAATAAATAAAGTATTATTTCTTTACTATACCCGCACACCACAAGGTGTGTGTAGCCTATAACGACGATGGGCTCACGGTTAAATACGTGAATGAATTACGTGATGGCAGATGAAAAGGAGTATTTTTTCTTCTTTTACTATTTTGGAAAAAAACACGTGGAAATCATTCAAGGTCTATTTTTACTGTACATTTGATTAATATTTATTACATCGGTTCCTTCCTACATTGTGCTAATCAAAACAGAGGGCAGTAATCAAGCGTGTATTAATGTTGTTCAGGCGAAACGGAAAAGACCATGGCGACACGAGATTTTTCTCGACGCCTTCACTACTGCAGAGATTTTTTTCATGCTCTATGAATAAGAGACCACCGTCCTGCCTGATGTTAAGCAGCGATGGTGTCTACGACGGTACACTTGTTCATTAAGTAAATATTTACCCGTGACTTGAAGACCTCCAGACCTATATTGCGCAGGAAACACAGACGTCATTCCAAATCCTGGAGGTTCGCATTATGAAGGTTGATGCAAACCGTTTTGGTTCGCGTAAATGGAATGTCCACCTGGGGCGTATATTATGACGTTTTGTCATTCTCCTGGTTGTACTATCGACTTATTCATTTTGCCTTTTACTTGTATTGGAAGAAATCCCTTCTTTATGATAAGCTACACCTATGTAGATACAATTTGTTGAATGATGCAGTCTGCCTGGACCCATCGGTCCATCATAAATACTCTATATTTAATTTGTAACATCTACTTTATGACAATATAGTAATGCGTTAACCTTTTTGAGTATTGAAATACATTTTGTGTCATAATTTTCTCTATCAAGACTAACATAGGACGGTATCAACGAAATTCACACAATTAATTTACCTTTTTAAGAAAATCTGCATTCCAGAAA
Organism: Conopomorpha cramerella; assembly: GCA_012932125.1. Lineage (NCBI taxonomy): Eukaryota > Metazoa > Arthropoda > Insecta > Lepidoptera > Gracillariidae > Conopomorpha > Conopomorpha cramerella. The sequence goes on along the minus strand of SJJU01005519.1, from coordinate 10,686 downwards.
TTTATGTAGACTGTTATAGCGTTGATGAACTCTCTGTTCACGACGTACATACATACATACATACACTTCACGCCTGTCTCCCAGAAGGGTAGGCAGAGACTACAGATCTCTATTTGTCACGGTCCTGACATACCCCCTTCGCTTCATCTACATTCATACATCTTTTCATACATGACCTTCGTTCTCGACGTTCTCAAGAAAATACAGTAAATTAAAAAAGTAAGCAAAATCAATGCAAATCGAAAAAGTAAGTCTGAATGAGTCATTTACTAAGGTCCTGAGCCCAATATCAAAAACAGACACTCTAAACAAAACATTACTGCTTATCTTTACCTATCTAACCAAATGCGTCGATTAGTATGATAAATGTTGTATACTTACAAACATAGAAACCGTAATCTCAGATCTTCTACTAATGTACTCCACCGAAACTCTTTGGTATAAATGACTTTAAGAGTTGACAAGTTAAAATACGTTCCAGTTGAAGTGAAATCTCTTGTAACGCATTACAAAGTTTACTTTCGCATTTAGCGTCAGTTAAATTAAAAGAATGATTTATCACAAAATAAATATTTTGAAGGAAATGCACGTTGGTGACTAGTTGTTGGTTTTAACTGTTCATTATTGTGAAACCGGTATGAACAATCGAACTTAGACGGCGAAATTAGCGTCGCCACTTATTTCAAAATATCCGGTAACGTTTGGCATGGTTGCCATAGTTACACCTTACAAATGAAAATATATACTTATGTATAAATAAGTTTAAGGAAAAAAAGGACTTCAACCACAATTTTTTACAGATTTGTAGTTTTCTCATGGATCTCATGATTGCTGTGCATTATCGGAACTGAACCAAATATAATCGAGACTGAACAAGAAGCACCAAATTGCAAATAAAATAAGAAGCATCAAAATCGGTTCACCCAGACAAAAGTTTTGAGGTCACAAAAATAGGGAGATACTGTTTTTGAATAACACCATTTTAAAACCATCTCTGAGTGGCTGAGAAATAATCATTTGGTGCTTGTAAAAAATATTCAATTCAGGGAAACTATGAATTAAATTCTTTCGTATTATATACCTCTAGTGGCGAAGCTAGGGGTTAAGCCGGTACTACAAGACAAGCCTATGCCAGGCACATTAACAAATATTTTCAAGGAAATTAAGTAGCGGAGGGACTTATTATAGCTCAAATAAGTAAAACAAACAAAAAATCTAAATATTTTGGTTAAGTGCCTATTTTTACTACCGGCTTACCTCCTAGCTTCGCCACTAATACCTACTATTTACTTCGTTGAAGAAACAGTCCTAATTTCCTTAGCTAAAAAATGTACCTATTTTGGTTGTTACCAACTAATTAAAAATACGAAGTTTTTTTTTGTGAAAGTCACTACTTCTTCTAAAGCGCTGACAAAGTTTTGCTTAACAGATATTGAATTCTAATCGCCGGTAATAGAATCGAAAAATGTAATATAACCTTCACGGCACATAAAGGTTAAAAGTTTTACTTATCTTTTTCGTGATATCTGTGATGTAGCGAAAACTTATTACAAAGAGCTTATAAGTTTAATACAACTCTCGAAGAATGTTTTTCCTGTTTATTTTTTCAAACTTTCCACCTTTCTCATCACTTAGCGTCGAGCCGAAGCCATGCCAATATTTTCCCCCTAATTGGGAGATATTTCAATGATACTTCAGCCTCCTATCTAATCGGGCCGAGTTTACGCTCCGTGAAATTTTAACGAAGGCGACAAATAATAGGTTGTCACATCTCTTCTCATCGACAAACTTTATCTCGTCTTTGTCTACTCCGCAGAAAGTTAATGCATGAAAAGGTATTTTTCAATTTGAAATTAAAACTTTTATGACATTAACATTGTTAATTGCATTAAATATGAGTGCAAAATGATGTTCATTGTTAGGACTTTTGCTTGGTACTTATGTTCTGGTCAAAGGTGTTCACTTCACAATTATGTTTGTTGTAGGATTTTTATTTTTCTGCAAAATCTGTGGCGTCAAAGGAATTGTCACTTGGAGTTTAATTAACAAGTTCCTTTTCAGTGCGTGCCATATAAATGAGTGACAATTTTAAAGGAAAAGGAACCGACCTCCACCAGTACTAGTCGCTCGTCCCTACGTTTTTTTTAAAGTTCTCCTCAATTTATCGGGGCAATATCTCTCAATAACAATACGGAAAACAATATCTCAATTCATCGTTAAACCCTGGCTTTCATATGGAGTCCAACTTTGAAATATCTTCGTTGCAAAAAAAAAATCATAATTTGCGTATAAAGGACGATGTTATCGGCGAGCAAATAGCATAATGTATACAGACGAATTGAGAAAGAATCGTTTTCAGAAGTCGCTCAAAAAACATACCTACTAACGTAAAATGATCACATACTATGTTACGTTGTGTTATGCGCTTGATTTTGGCCTTTCCTTGTCAAGTACTTGCTGTCCTTTGATATCAAGGAATGTCTGCTAAGTCTGGTAGGTACACATCTTTGTCCTAGAGAAGGTAGGCAACGTCAAATATAGGTACGTTTAACATTTTAGCCTCTGCGCACATACAATGAATGAACGCATTTCTCTTATCCGCAAGAAGAACCTAAATCGTTTTAGGCCACGTGTAAAATACGGTGTGAAAAGTACCTATTCAATGTGCAAAAAAAAATGTCATTATTATGTGTCGCGATTTAACAAAAGGTACTTTGTATTTTGTAACAGAGAAACCGACACGCATCAGTTCTTCTTCACCTTTTTTCACTGGTAGTCTGGCAGAGCGCAGGCGACCTAAGTGGGACATAAATACGCCCTCCTCGCCGATAAATTCTGAACCCTCCGTTTTGTAGTTCCGCAACACCCTCGCAAAGGGTCCCTTACAATAAGTCGAGTTCTAAGCAAAGATCGGGGGGGATGTGGAAGAGAAACCTTAGTAGGTAGATATCTACTCGAGACTCTTATTCATAAGTGCAACCACAAGCTATAGCTATGTTTTTATGATATATAGAGTCGAACATGCGTGATTACAGCTCACGAGCGTGCTGCGAGTTGTTTACCTCAACTCGTCTACAACCTTATAAATAGATGTTTAATATCCAGATACATTACATGTGTTAAGTTGGATCCCCACGGTGATTGATTCTGAAGATTAACACGGTAGAATTACACGCGAGAGATCACGACTATGCCACGTTTTGGTCGCAGATTCGCAATCTGGAATGTCTTGTAAGTACAAGCCCACCATCGCTCAAGATATACTTGCTTCTTGATGTACAGGCCACGCTTTGGTGATCGCACCTGATTTTGTTACCAACCGTGCCTTTCTAAGGAATTGACAACAACAAAAATAGGAACTTGTTGCCAGGTCGTCTTGATTGTGTTGCACACTGTATGAACCATTAGAAAACTCGCGCAAATGATCAAACGTTTCTTCTACTGTTTAACAGATATGATTTTATCCTGGATAAGCCCGCTCCATTTTGTCCAGCATCTAATTCCTTAACACCTTGTATAGTACGTATCAATATTATTCTTAGTGGAAAGTCACCTCAATGGTAAAACGGGCTAGTTCTGCCGCCGCCGCGCCGCCGCCTTCGTATCAATACATGTCGCAGGATATATTCTGCCGGAACATTTCCAGTCAAAGCCCACGTCATCAAACTGTCCTCAAATACAGAGTCGTAAAGCGCGATGTTCAGATTTTTTTCTTAGCTTACTTTTGCTCTGCTCCTTTTTTGTGTGACATGATTGAATCGTAATACTTGGTCGGGGTGGTTGATGTGAATTTTATAGCTGTTCGGTATTTTGTACTGCGTTCTGTCACGATTCTATTACTAGTATTTCAATGCGGCAGAGTTTCAATGGGTGTCAGGATTTAGATTATTATTATACGTGGGTAGATTTCATTGACTAAGGTTTCTTAAAATAAGATAAGTTGGAAACAAAAACAAAACTTATTTCACATTTTGGACCTTCTCTTTCAAAGTCATGTTGATTTTGAATTGAATTTTGAGTGCCGGCACGCTGTTCTGCATCTAATGACATGCATTATTACGACACTTAAAAGTGAAAATGATTTAAATTTTTGTGTTTAGCTACAAAAATAAGAATTGCCCGAATCCTGCGGTTCTTGAAACAAAGTAATACTACAAGGAGTTTCCAAGAAAAGGTTTTATTTATTGAAAAAAAAACAACGATTTTATCTTCTCCAGAGCACTTTCTAATTGGTTCTTTCTGATTTTGATTGGGCAATAATGTTATCCTATACAGCCCATTCTGAACGTGACCAATATGCTTTGAGCTACAATATGCATAAAAATGCCACCAAGACCAGGTCGATTTAAACTGGATGTCTTGCTCAGTCTACAACCTTAATATTGCTTAGCAATTAAGGTTTACAGCCACATCTGTCTATATCGACACTTACCGTTATCTTGATAGCGAAGTAATTGTATGGAATCGAAACTATCTTTTTTATGCTCAAAGTCATCAGCGATTTTCACACTTTAAATCTTTTTTAATTTGAAGAATGTTAACATATTATACTTATTACATTTGTTACGCCTATTTCTTCGCTAGATTGAATACGAGTCTTGCTTTATATTAGTTTTCTATAAATACAATATTATTTAATAATTTACACACTTCATTCCATGTCAAATTCTGATCAACGTAACTTAGCTAAAAGGCGTTTAAAACGTCTTAATTGTTTTAAATAACATTTTTTAACATAAAGTTGTTTTTAGTGTCTGTACTTTTTAATTTTTCAATAATTTGTTTAATGAGTTTCATAAAACAAGACATTGTTAACAAACATCATTCAATTCATTATCAATATCAACTTTTCTAATAAAAGTAATGACACTTTATTTAAGTCAAGACATTTACAAACACTCGGGTAACTTACTTTCAAACAATCCGAAAAACTATTACGCATCTCGGCGAACAAAGACCCAAAGTTGCCAACAATATAAAACTACTTTTTGCTTCGGCGGCATCTATTTAAATTTGTGATCCTTTTGTCTCTCGTAAAAGAGATTGCGACTGTTGGGAATGGGGAATCCCTCGGCGCTTGAGTTACAAACATTTTTGGCCTCTAGTATGTCGTAAATCATAAACGTGGAACGATACTCTTGCCAACATCTTGCAAATGTTACTTGAAATGGTTGTTCAATAGAGATACATTGACTTCGAGTTGAAAATGTCCCACCCTGCAAGAGCGTCTTCAGGAATAATGCTAACAACAACTGCGTGACTGGTTACTAGACAAAATAGGTTGTGCTTAAAATATGTAAGAAGTAGTTAGGTACGGTAAGCCAAGAAAATAGACCACCACGTCTTGAAAGTTGGAATTCTTCTGAATTTCTTAAGATAGGAAGGACGGTTTATTTTTTTCCTTGTCGCAACATAAAGGATCAACCTTACTGACGGTTTGGTTACACTGGAAATTTTGTTGAAACCTTCTTTCTTAGCCGACCATACATTGCGATATTTGATGTTGCAAAAGAGACTTGTATCCAAATAGTACAGGAAATTTTCAACTCTGCAAATACCCGGTACACTTTTCGTATTTCTTATTGTGCAAACAGGTTCGGAGAGAGAAATGTCCGGGAGCGTAGACGCGTATGTTTCAGGTCTCAAGAGATTCTATTTACTTCTCCTTGGGTGGAAAATTGTTTTTCGATTACCCGGTCCGACCTAGTCTAGTTCTTGCAGCTTTGTGTTTGTTTCGAATCAGCTTAGATCTTTCTGCACGTATTTTGTTCAGATAAGAGAATTGAAGACAAACAATTTTTTCAATCGTTTTACAGAATAAGGGGGAAAAAGTTTCCGAGAGATTTTTGCTTCACTTTAAAGTTAAAGTGGGTTTCGCATTTCTAAGTTAGCGTCAGGAAGTGAGTATCCTGTTTCGGGTATATGTAGTGTAAGCACTTATTCTGCAAAAAGACTCTGTAAGAACGTCTGGCATACAGTTAGCGCGGCTGCATGCCAACTTACTAACGGTCTCTTATGGGCAGTCCGCGAGTAATCACCTTTAGATAATTGTGCGCGTTCCCGTTGCCACGCAAGTTGCCAAAGTTGTTTTTTTTTAACTAAAGCATCTCTGTGGCGTGCAAAATCTCGAAACGTTTCAAGTACCGTATTAACGTATTGTAAATTGTTGCATCTTGCATACATATTACATATCCAGTGGATTGTCGGCGTCTTCGTTCACTTATAAAATATCTTGCTCCAATTTTTTAAATTGTTATTAAATAAATACACTTCAAACGTTTTCACCTCAAAGCGGGATTAATTTGTTATGTTATGTTTAATTGTTAAACCATAATTTGCACAAGAAATAGCGGAGTCCAATTTCATCCACATCACTCCAGTCGATGTAAAACAATGCGTACATTGCAAGTTATACAAAGTATAAATGTATGTATGTATACTCAGGCCATGATACTAATAATTCCCGCGTCGCACTTCTAATTGGGGTTTGATGTTAAGTGGGCTGGGTTGGCACAACATGTAAGGGTATTGATCATAAGTGGGCTTTCTAATGTTCAACAATGCCTCAAGGACCCGAATCCCGTAGGTCACCATTTACGCACTGACGCAGTCTTTGCACGTTCTAAATCAGTAGTTTAGTTTTTGGAAGACATAAATTAGGTCTTTTTTGTCTGAAAATTTTGTCTGATGGTCTATCTTCATCATTGTATTTTAAATGCTAATTATATCTGCCTATAGTTGACTCTCTTTTTGTTCCTATATTTTGTTTGGTTTTTTGTGTTTCTACTGTTGTTAATAAATGTTCTTTCTTTCTTCTTTCTAATGTATTTTACGCTACTGTATAATGTGTCAATTCAGTTGAAATTTTGGTTCTGAAATCTGATCGTGACAATAAAATATTTTCAAAATGTACTTCATTCTGCGTATTTCAAATACAGAACCCAATAGTAATAACTCTCGCATCATCCGAGAGCGAGGAGGTGGATAAATGGAAATTTTCCTACGGTTCAACGTCAGGTGTTGCAAAATTAATAAAATCTTAATCTCTCTAAATTTCTCAACGCAGACGTCTTCTGTCAACGACTCGGCTTCTCACTTTCAACTCATTTGTGAATAATTTACCACGTTAAGACGACTCCCTGAGACTCATCGCATTTAACTTGTACTTCTGCCACCACGTTTTCATTGAAAACCAAATCTTGTGCTCTCTAATTATAAATGCTAGTTTCCCGTGGTGATGCACAGCACTGCGTCGGAAGGGTAAAAACACATGTAGTTTCAGCTGAGACCTTTGTTTGGTGGATTTATCGAGTTGAGTAAAGTTTGAAAGTTTAGTGTGCGAGTTTAATTTAGGAAATGTTGCCAGCCTGAAACGTTTTCCCTGTACGTTGTTTTAGTGTTATGCTCAAGTCGACGTGAGATGTTATGTCAATAAACATTACGGGCTGCTCGGCTGTTGGATTGACAAGTATTTCTATACTCACACTTTTGTACATATAAATAAGTATTATTATTACTTGACGCTACTAGTTTAAGCGTAGAAGTGCGGTGGTGTAGCTGCCATTGTCACAAAATACATATCGTTAGAACGTGACATTATGTCCTAAATATGTAGTAAGATGGTTGGCAAACGAAAATAAACTCTAAACAGAAGCAACAAATGTTCTGAACAGACACGTTTATTCCCAGTAGTTTCTTTACCAGATCGTTTCTGAACGGACAAGGACCAAATTAATAAAGATTATATTTCGTTGATTAATATGTTTAGATTATACGCTTGTATTATAATAGATAGAATAATGATGAGTTTGATCAATATTTTTATGACATTAGAATAAAATTATTATGTAGTACCTTTCACGTATTGTACATTTTTTTTAATAAAATGTAAAAATGGTACGGGTAAATGTAACCTCATGATCCCTATAAGATTTTGATGGTTTATGATGATTTTGAAATTTTCATCACATCGTTTTGAGGCAACATTGGGCAAGTCGTTTGGGCGAAGAATTTATCCTTATCCTTTTAAATCTTTTTTATGGCCTCTCTTTTTTATGAACGCTCTGTGTGGTATAAGGGATGGATGACAAGTTAATGACTTTAAATTGATGATTTTAAGGGCACTTGACATAAAAATAACAGACGTATATGTATATCTATATTCATTATTTCGTCAAGAGGGACTGATCGAAACCCTTAGTTAAATAATTTAAAAAAATCTAGAAGCGAATATCCGGGAAATTTGGATTGTCGAGTGTTTTGTTTAATGATGATAGACAAATTGCAGTCGCCATATAAGCCGTTTTAGCGAAATTACTCTGACACCCGTGTTACATCTTCCAATCGTAGCCGGGTTTTTATCTAATTTTGTAGTAACATTTAGAACTAATATCCGGTTTATATGCTGAGACCCGGATAAGTTCGTGCCAGGTAAATGAGAGACTGCACGAATTTTTGCTAAGGCCCGGCGATATTTAAGCGACTTAAAAAAATTAGTCTTTCCTAAGTTATCGGCGAACAAGCAAGAAAGGCTTCGATGTCTTTTACCTGATTTTGAAGATACGGTTTTTGTTGGAAAGAAGGTATTTCAAAGATGATCCCAACAAGGAAGTTAGAGTTTGATGATGCAGACCCGATTAATCGATGGGAACTTAAGCAAAATACTAGTACTGGTTCGTAGATTACATTTTTACTTAAACATTATTCTGTGTACACGGCTTTTATCTGTTTACACGTGACTTGAAGACACCTCGATTATTACTGCGCATAAAGCACAGAATCCGACAAGTTGTTCCAAAACTTTGTTCAGGAAAGAAGGATACCATTAAATTAGTTTGCTGCGTAAGAAAAAGCGGGTCCGCATCTTGACCTCGAAGTCATACTGTATATAATGACAATACATTTCCAAATTCCGGATTGGGGCTTAAAGAATCCATCTGAGTTATTTCAAAGGGTACAATTATAGTAGCAATAGAACCCGGACACTATTCCAATTGGAATAGTTGGGAATTGTGGTCGGCTCTATAGGAACATACCTACAATATGTATAGGTACAGTCAGGTTCATAAAATATTTAAACGAACGATCCGTACTAGTTACGCGTGTTATCCCATATGGGGCTAAAGGGGTTCAAGAGAGATAGCAACAATATCCCGGAACGTTTAACACACCTGACCAAAAACTGGAATAATAAATTACTATCCTGCTCTTTGGGTGCTAGGAACTAAGTAGAATAAAATTTTGGAATTCTTATATCATCAGCTGGACGAGGGAAATGATTTCCATGATCATCTGGGGGGAGATGCCAACTATATTCGGCTCGGCAGGCGGGTTGGCGATCGCATTGGTGTTTTGGTTTAACTCACAGAGAGCGCTGCTGCCCGTTCTCTGGAGCGTGCCCTCGGACGCCTCGTCGCGATCCCCACCACGGGAAATGTTGGGCTGGAGTGATGACACATGTATTCTATTCGCCGTCATCACACGACTTGTTTGCTGGGCAAAATTCTTACAGGGTTTCAGTAGCATTAAAAGATGGAAATCCTACTAAATCAAATCGTTTTTTAGTCTATCCCCAACAAACATCAATACAAAGTCGCCTCCCGCTGTTTGTCCCTATGTATGCTTAGATCTTTAAACCTACGCAATGGATATTGATGCGGTTTTCTTTAATAGATTGAGTGATACTTGAGGAAGGTTTTTATTTATAATACACGCATATAACGGCAGAAAAACACTTTTAATAATGTACATTGTAAAAAAAACATTTTCCGGGCCAGCTAATATACGAACGAATATTTCCTCTTAGTTACATTAAGTTGGGCTTGCTAATGCATTTACGTACTCGACTGTACTTGTGTTTCGTGATACGTTGACCCCCGTAAATGGATCTATTTGGTGGCGCTCTAAGGAATCATTGTGTATGTATTAGTTTCGTTGCTTGTGTGGAAGCTATTTTCGTTGCTATCGAGAATAGTAGAATACAATGTAGGTACTGAATCGATTTTATTTTACGTTTTGGATACTTAAACTCACGTTCACAACTACTTGCCGGGTGAAATGAGCGGCTGAGAAAAGACATCTACTTGGTATATTATTTATTAACTGTGCCACGCAGTGTTACTCGTATCCTCCCGTTCCTGTTGGAATTTCGGGATAAAAAGTAGCCTATGTTCATTTGGAAAAACGTAGCTTTCTTTTAGTGTAAGAATCATCAAAATCCGTTCAGTAGTTTCGGAGCCTTTTCAATACAAACAAACAAACAAATCTTTCCTCTATATAATACAATACGACACTTAGAGGTTCCTTAACTTTTAGTAGTTCGAATGAAGTAAGTGTTAAACAAATGTAAACTTTATTTATACGAGTACAGATTTCAATTTTTCATGACAGACGGTAGATTTTATTCAGAGTTCACCAAGACTTCAAAGTACATTTGAACCACCTGAGCTCAGACTTTCAGACCGCCAAATAAGGTGCATTTTTTTATATTACCTAACAATCTATATATTAAAAAATGAATTAATTGATGTTCGTTAGTCTCGCTCTAACTCGAGAACGGCTGAACCGATTAAGCTAATTTTGATCTTGAATTACACGTGGAAATCCAGGAAAAGTTTAAAAGGTGTATTTCTTCCAATATACGGGGTACAAAAGCAACTTCTTATGTTAAAACAAACGTTTGCCGAG
>SJJU01005518.1:0-31662 GCA_012932125.1 Conopomorpha cramerella | reverse complement strand
GTTGTCCTGTTTTAACTATTAATATGAATATCTAGGGTGGCATGTGCCCAGCAGTGGATGTCATTTTTTTCTTTCATAAGAAACTTCTGCTGTCAATAATAAACACATGAAGTTGTAGTTGATCGCGATCAACACCGCGCGGTGTTTTTTTTCGTTCCCGTGGGAATTTCGGGATAAATTAGCCTATGTCAGGGATAATGTAGCATTCTAATGGTGAAGGAATTATCAAAATTCTTGAGTTTATTCGTTACAAACATTCAACAAAGAATTATATGGATGGCAATACAATTCTTTCCTCTTTATAATATTAGTATAGATAGAAATTGAGTTAGAACACATTGTGCTCGCACACATAGGGCCGATAAATGGCTACATTCATCATATATTAATAATGGTTCTATTGACACAATCGCACACGAAAATCGGTTAGATACTACATTATGATAAAATCTATATTCTGAGCACATCTCACATACCATGCATCTTCTCAAGTAACGTTTGTCTCCCTCTAATCGTGTTAATGCAAAAAAGGCAAACTGTGCTCAAGCGACATTTGAGTACAGATTTCAGAATTGCCGCAGACACCCAGAAATCGAAAATATTGTAATACCCTCTGTAAATCATAATTAGTCTAGCGTTACAAAACTACGTCCCTTAAAACATGATGCCAAGTCAGACATTGCGGTCACCCAACATGGGTTAAAACCTACAATCAATATCAACCAATAGCTATCTAAACCTGCCCCCGTACCATGAGGTTTATGGTAATATTGATCTCGCTGTGTGACAGGGACAGCGCCAGACGAGTAATATGACACTGTCTCTGTCATACAGAGTAAACAATATTACTTTAAGATCTCATGGTACGGGGAATGCCTCTGTGAATGCCCAATGCAACTACCGTCATGCCCCTGGCGACGGGACTGAAATGAAACTGTCAATCAAACTGAGAGTGTACACGAGTATCTACACAATATTGTTGTGTCCAATTGGCCGATTGTGTTCTGTTCTAACATAGACGAAAAATTGGTGAATGGGACGGACGGGACGTAAAAAGAATGTTACCAACATTTTTTTTTATACAATGGTAGGTACGTTTTTCTAGCGTATTGACATTACGTAAACTGCGCGCGTGAGGTATATTCGGGTGGAAAAGGTATTATTGTATTATGGACTAGCAATTTTCACCAATATCTTGGGTAGGTACATAGCGGTACGTCACGCCCGTTTCCTACAGATCATGGACCTCCATTTGTCACGACCTTAGCAAATCTCTTTCGCCTCTTCCACATCTATGAACCTCTTCAAATATGCTCGCCAATTTCGTGTAAGTACTCAGTACGCCGGCCTCCTTAAGGACATCGTAAATCTGATCAAGGAATGTCCTTCTAGGACCACCCCTTCCCACACCGCCTTTCATTAATTTATTTTGTTATTTACTAGTACCTAATAAGGCTCAAAATTGGTGGGGTGATAGCTTAAGACCAGGAGACGGACATGGGAGACATTTTAACCCGATCCTGTGGGGCGCAGCGTTGCATAGAGGGTGTTATAGTTTGTATGAAATACTGAATACAAATTCATAAAAATGTTGAATATTCCCTTCTTTGTCGTAAGGAAATCCGTTATGGATACCTAGCGGGGACAACGGCACATCCCCTGTTAAGACAGCATTTTTAATATTAAATAAAATTGAAAACACAGGTAACCAAAAACGAAGCCACATGGAGTTTCATAGTTAGACTAATGTAATTAACTAGTCTGTGTAAAGAAATAAACTTAGTTAACTAGGAAAAGTTTCAGAACAAAAGATTGTCGACATTAACATATAAAAGACAGTGCTAAAAGGAGACGTTGGGTTAATCAAAATGAGAAGAAGACCTACTAATTCCTGTAAACGGTTGTTTAGATTACGCTACCTTTCAATCGGCTAAACGTTCACATGAAAACATGTTTGACACATATCCATGTATGCTGGTTATCCCGTATTTAACCCCCTATAAGCCAGAGGGAATATAGAACCCACTTAATATTGAACCTTAGTCCGTTGAACTACAGTCTAAAACTAATTAATCAACACAAAACTTCTGCCTGGTAAAGGGTTAACGAACAAAGGAACAAATTTGACCAGGCGGCCAAGTCTGCTTGCTACGCTACACTCTCATAGTTACATCGCTCTGGCATTGTAGCGGAAAACGATGTGCATCGCTGTTTTACTACGGACGACATTGAAATGAAAGTAACGAAATCAGCAATGCACTTCGTTTGCCGCTACGATGCCAGAGCGATGCGACTACCAGAGTGCAGTACATTTAGACCCCAGTTCCCACTTGCAATCGGATGGTTGTGGGTACAAGTATGTCTGTAGGTAGGTAGATATAGATAGGTATGTGGTTGGCTGTGATACCCTGTATCAAGGTACCCTGGAAGTTTACTAGGAATTACCTACTAGGCGATAACCATAATACGAGCCAAATAATGAATTTTTGTTACTCGTTTCGTGCAACAGATACTAAACGAATTTCTATGAAATTTTATATTTTATCCTCAATTTCCCATGAGAATGGAATTGACTGAGGATAACACCGCCGGAGTACATCTACATAGTTGTAATTATTATCATTACAATCTTATATACCAATAAATTACTCTGAGCTCTCAGATATTTCTGGCAACTGCCTTTAAACATCTTACAAAATCTGCATCATAAAAGACTGTAGGATTTTTTTAGGGACAAGGCCAATTCCGCCCAAGCCCGAGAGGCACGTAGGCCTCTCGGCGTAGGCCATTGTCTGGAGACGTGCGCGTCTACTTGGGCCTACCTCGTTTCAATGCACACGTTTTTTTGACTCCATACAAATTACATTTATCCATCCCTGTTTTGTTACCAGCTCTACCACTTCTGGGGCATGACGACTACATTAAGGAGACTTTGCGTCGTGTCCTCGCGTCTTCAGTCGTTAATAGGTGTCTTCGTCGTGCTGTATTAGCCAGCGATTAGCTACTCACGCCGGCGTTTAAAGTTCCCTCGACTGCTTACCAAGTCATTTCATTCCGTGCTTCATTGAACACACATCAAAAGTGTCTAGGGATTAAGAACATTTGTAGCTCAAAAAAAAATCTAATTTATTTAAATCAAATCTAATCTCCTAGATTGGTCTCCTACCTAATTCCCCATGCCTGTATCCATGACTTTTTACCACATTTTGAATAAATTATGAATGAATTCAGTTTTTGTAAAATATATTCTTGATTGCAATCTTCTAAAATGTACTTGATCCCTAGACACTTTTGATGTGTGTATAATCTGCATTCTCACAGTGCGTGGTCCCTGTTTTCGCTCGTTCGCGACAAGGTTACTGAGGACGGCAGAAATTTGTGTCATCTATTACTATAGGTTTAAGATATTTTCCGATGAGTTGATGAGCTCTTTATTATTGTTGTCCGTAGGTCAATTGATTCGGCTGCACAGTTTGATAACCCAATGTCGGATTGCTCATGCGTTGTCGCAGTCAGCGCGTATGTCACACAATAACCTAATTGATTCCATTCCCTAACCACCGTCTTGTGTATGAACGTGAATCTGTCCCCATCATGAATTCCTATAGTAATACTAGCGGACTCGGAAAACATTGTTTATTTATATCTTATCAACACTTAAATATTTCGACTCTTTTTTTTAACCTTTTACAAAAACAAATCCAATAAAATACCTCTGTCCTACCTCAGGCTAAACTAACTCTATACCAAATTTCATTTAAATCGGTTCAGTACTTTTGGGAGCGAGACAGATAGACCTCTCTCTATATCGCTTTCATCTTTCGTTGTCAGAGTTACTTTCGCATTTAAAATATTAGTATGGATTGTTCTTGTGGTGTGACAGGGATAGCGCTAGATGAGTGGTATAACAGTGTCACTGTCACTCAGCGGAAACAATATTACTTTATGCCTGCCTGGTCTACCACCCTAAAGAAAACTCATAGTAAATGTGGTTATAATTACAGTATAATAAATATAATTACAGTAAGTTTCAATAAGAAACTCGAGAGTCACCGTTCATCTAAGAATTATACAACACATTTTATAGATAATCAATTTATATAAATGATTAGGTATCGAAGTGCTACACATTTTTGTACGTAGATATTTAATTTCCGTTTACTTATCATTAAATTGAAGCGGTAACGTGTCATGTGTTCACGTGAGTGTAATTTAAGATAGTTGATATACATAGATATATTAATAGTTTAAACGGGATGTTACAGCGCGAAGATTAACCAAAGAGAAGCATTCAGCTTACCTTCGTTGTTTGCCCGACGTTTCGACACAGTTACATGTGTCGTGGTCGCGAGCTGACTGGAGTACGGCGGCGGCGTAGTTCACTGGTTGGCTGCGAATCCGGAACTATCCTCAAAAAGTCACTATTTCGACACGTTACACTAACGACATCAGCTGTACAAGTTGATCTGTTTTCCGCGCGAAGTTTAATTTTGTTTAGCACTGGCTTCCACGTTGATGATAATTTATACCCGTCCTCTCGGTTGAAATTGTGGTATTTAACTATTTCTATCGCTTCACGCACAATTCTGG
Source organism: Conopomorpha cramerella (assembly GCA_012932125.1). Taxonomy (NCBI): domain Eukaryota; kingdom Metazoa; phylum Arthropoda; class Insecta; order Lepidoptera; family Gracillariidae; genus Conopomorpha; species Conopomorpha cramerella. Next base: position 27,072 of record SJJU01005518.1, on the reverse strand, counting down.
GCTAATATCGGCGTTCTGTTGATAGGATTTCTGTCCGATTGATTATATTCGCGCCGAAATACCCGGTGACCAATATTGAGTTATAATGTCCATGCGCGTTTCATTAAAACATGATACCCCTCGCTAGATTATAAAGCGAGGCGATGGTAAGGCTACAGGTATAAAGCATGGTTAGGTACTGCCGCATCGCGTAATGGCATTGTTTCCCTCAACCGATATCAATATGTCTGATGTTCACTGATTGCATTTTGGGCGATGACAGTTTGTTATTGGTATAGTCTCGAGCTTGATGACTTGTGCGGTTTCGTTATTAAAGTTGCAATTTGTGATGCGAATGGATTAATCATTAAGTAGATATCTTCGAGCGATCCCACTCGCAATTTTATCTGCGTATAGTTTTTAACTTAACGCTTTCTTTTAATCCGCCAAAAACATTTGGTAAGTGCTTGATGTGATATAGCTATTCCAGAATCGAGTCACCTACTCTGATTCCAGTAGTTTGAACTATACATACGTCTTCCTTTCCGTAGAGTATATGAACCTCGCTTTCGCAACCACATCAAAACAGATACTAAAAAAAATATTCGATCAATTTTACTTCAGAGTATACCCGTGATCGGAATAAACCTAACCACGGTTTTTTTTTCAGATTCTGTTTGTAAAATTCACAATTTTATAACTTGCAGTGAGCCCTTCGCCCCGTTCAACGTTCGTACGTCATCTTACCTATACCATTCAAGCCAGCAAGTCTTGCGCCGTCCTCTCTTTCTGGCTCCAGACATTCAAATGAACTTCACATCTTTTAATCCCAAAGCGGGCATACGGAGCTGAGACATGGACACTGACAGCAAGAGATAGACAAGTATGGGCTGATGGACATACTGAAGCATTTGCTGTACGCTCATGTATTATTGTGTGTGTGAAAATGAATTTATAAATGAGAAAAGAAGAGAAAACCTTGTAACCAGAATGAGCCTTAACATGCCTTTTGCACGGTAATTTGAAAGAAATGCAGAGAGTCCCTATTGGCTATGTGCGCGACGGTGGCGACGTGTAGCGTTTACAACATTTGCAGAAGCTGTCAAATAATAACAATGTAAATAATGTTAGTTTTCTTTGCAAATATAAATAAAACCAAAGATTAAAATAGTTTTGTTGACAATATTTAAGTGAAATTTATTCAATAGTTTGTAAAATTTAAAGACCGGGTTTGAAACTACTACACATAATATTAGTTTCCAACCACAAACTGAGATAAAAGACAATCAATTAGTATTAGCCGAGCATGTAAGAACGCAACACGTTAAAAAGTTAACAACGCAACAACAGTCATGTCCCATTTCTTTGCTTTGATTTTGTACTGAAATCAACACTTTTGACAGCTGATCATCCGCATTTGTTTCCAATTTCTGCCGTGTTGTGCGCTGCGGTCGTTATCTGTCTGCCACTACTCGCTTTGCACATAGCCAATACTTACTTACGACCCACACTAGTGAGTTTATTGCTCATGTACCATCAAAGTCTGCCACACCGAACAGAACAGAACGCAACTCTTCTGTCGTCAAACTTCACGGATATATTTATAACATACCTTGTCCTTTTAGAAAAAGATTAGTGTGTTACACACCGTCAATCCTTCACGGAACGTCCGTAAAGACAGTTTAAATCCGTTTCAAAACTCTAATTGGATGCTGAAAAGTTATACGTCATACCTATTAACTACAAACTAATGTTCTACATGTTGCGTTTGGTACAAGCGAAGTACGATGAGTGCAAGATAATTAGCAGAAAACTACTTTATCCGCCTACAGTCAGTCAGTGATAAAATTAAGTAGGGTTGAACTCCGAACTCACTTGACCCGAGGTTAACGGTATCGATATTGTGGTATATTTTCCATAAATATACCTATGTTGTTGCACAAGATCTTAATCGATGATGACCCTGAACAATAATTAATTAATAGATTGTGCTTCCGGAGCGCACCTACCTTGTTGACGAGGGGGACATCCTCAATGGATACCCCGCCGCTATGGAGATGGCGACGGGTAGTGTCAAACTTCTACTGATTAAACCCCCCCCCCCCCTTCATTTGTCGCTGGTGCTGGGAGGGTCCTGGGTACCCAGAGGACATTTTTTTACCACAGGTGTTCGTAATCATATACAAGGTCACAATAAACATGTTGGCCTAACAGTTGGGAAAGTCGTTTGGTACGTTTTTATTTGAGGCAGTGTTCGTGTAATCGGAAGGTACCTTGTTATGTCAAAACCAATTTTCGGAGAAAACCGGACGAAAAAAACAATCGACCTCTTCATACAAAAAGCACAATCAGCTTATATGCGCGGATCGATGTCCCCATTAATTAATGAGTGGGGTCTACAGAAACAGTAGGCTTAGGCTTAAAAGGGTATTCAGACTCCACACAATGACATTGGCAACTGTTGAAATGCAGTGAGTGGGGTCTACAGAAACAGTAGGCTTAGGATTAAAAGGGTATTTCAGACGTGTACGACTTAAACACAACGTTAAAAAAGTTGTGTGGTTTTACGAAACCACGGTAAAAGTCAAACTTTTTTTCGCATTATAGACATTTAACTAAAAAAATTTGGAATAATATTCCATTAAAGCTATAAAAATCGCCTTATCGATCTTAATTTTATTCTTGGGAAATTGGAATGATCATGGGAAATGATAAAAGTAGGCTAAGTCTCCAACGAATATTTTTATTGAATTCTTAGAATACGACATACATAATACTTAACAATAATTTAGATTATACATATACACATATTAAACAACTGAAAACAATATTTTGATCGTTGAGTCATTTTGATCCGTTTTTCAATTATTTCAATACCCTACTCCGCGGCCGACCGTCACGCGACATGCAACACACAGACGAAAAAGTTTGAGTTGATATAGTAAAAGTTTCACTTTAATAAAAAACGATGGTGAAATTCGACGAAGTCACTCAGTCCTAGTGTTGTTGTTTAGTTATATATATTAGGGCTGAGTGAATTTGTCGAGATTCACCATCGTTTTTTATTTAACATTGTGTGGAGTCTGAATACCCTTTTAAGCCTAAGCCTACTGTTTCTGTAGACTCCACTCATTAATTAATGGGGACAACGATCCACGCTTACCAGCTGATTGTGCTTTTTGTATGAAGAGGTCTATTTGTTTTTTTCGTCCGGATTTCTCCGACTTGGTTTGACATAACAAGGTACCTTCCGATTACGCGAAAACTGTCCTCAAATAAAAACGTAGCACACAAATAAATAAATTGTGTTATGGAATTCAGACAACGAAATATAAGTAAGTACTTACTTAAATACATTTTTTTTTTCTTAAAAATACATACTCATATAAATAAAATACCCAGACACATCCCACAAGTACTTAAAAGCCCATCATCTAAATACCTGTCAGCGGTGGGAATCGAACCCACGACCCTACGGAATAGAGGCAGACATGCTGACTACTACACCAACGGGCCCTGCCTACCTAACGTAATGTGTATTAGTATGAGCAAAACGTAATAAAACAATCTTCGGTACGGATGGTATATCTAACTGCGCTATCTACGCAAATGCGTACAAACAATCGCTATGTACCTAAATACCTAACTCAATTACAGTGTACCTGGTAAATATTTTGAAAAATACAACGTGAAACAAAATTGTTTTTGTTACAATTTATGTGACGTGTGTATCGTAAGTACGTATTTATTATAGCGTCACAATTTCGTAGTGAACATTTGGGAAGCGAATTTGTTCTCAGGGCTAAGACATATTGTTGCAAATAAAAACAACACGTCTTATAACCACATCTAAAGATACCCGGATGACTCTTTTGACTGACTAGTGATGAACTCAGAACTAGGTATGTAATAAATATTGGGTGTACGGTCGGCCAAGAAAATGGTCTACCAGTTTCGATGACTCTTCCTGTGTCACTAAAACATCAATAAGGTAGAGTTGGTATATTGTGACAAGTGAACAATGAACCTTAATGTTTAATGACATTCATATGAGTTTCAACTTTAGGGTGGTAGAGCAGATTCTTGGCCGACTGTACCTACCTCTAAAAGAGGGGCGGGGAGGGGCATGGAAAACTAAGGGAAAGATGATCTCAGGACAGTGACACAGATCAGACAGATCTATCAGTAAATCGGAAACAATTTCACAGACAGTCGGAGATGTCTATCTACAGCTGTTTACAGGTGCACTGACTTCACCCCGTTATCTTGAAGGGTAAGTACCTAATTTAAGATCGCAAGCATATCAGTACCAGCTGTGATTGACCGATGGCGGTTAAATGCAATGTCAAGTTCAACAGTCACCGGAAACCGAGCATAATATAATACCTAACCTATACGACACGTCCGTTTCCCACATCAGTCTTGTCACTTCTGGCACAGCTTCTGGATAAAGAAGTGGAAAACGATCCACCGATGGATTTTAGTGGACAGAGGGACCCCAATGTGGTTAGTGTGCTCGTTGGGTGTTCAGATGCGCCCTCTTGGTTTGCGACTAGGCATGTTATAATTATTCGGAAAATCGAAAATTTGAAACGAGTCTGGCTGCACAAGGCCATCTTCTAGTTTTCTATGCATACAACGCTGTTACGAAGTATGATTTCGGGTTTCAATTCTTTTTATTTATAATTCGTAACTATAATTGATAACTCGTTCCAAAGAATTTTAATACCTAGTATGTGTGCAGCACTGTACCAAACTACAAATTTTAAGGCGTAGCTCGTTGTTAGGTATGATCGTTTATTATTTTTATCTACACTCATTTTTGATCGCTAAAGTCTGAAACAAATACCAAAAGTGCGTCACATTGTTAGCATGCTATAAATATTTATTCTCTAATATGTAAATAGTTTGCATCAGTCGGTAGGTACTGGCGCTTAGCGATGTTCATTCCCGATATAGAATTATCTTACTTTATATGTAAACTTGGGGCGTATCTATAATTTTATATGTACATACATCGGAAAAGTAAATATCTTAGATTGCAGAGATGTTATTTGATATCAACCCCTGCGACCTTTCCTGACTGTCATTGATGGATCGCCTACTTACCTACGTAGGTATTGAATTGCTTATCTAGCAAAACACCGAGATTTCATTTATTTCTATAGTCTACTACGTAACGTAGTGAATGACCGGAATTTCGTTTATCCCCGAATTATATCTTTGTTGCTTATCCGGCCCATGTCTTAAGATATTTTGGGACTGATATTGTTGTAATGAGATTTTTTTATTACTGTACTTTTCTCAGAGAATACGTAGGTAACATACTTGCTTACGTCAATAGTAGGTAGCTGGGTTCACCGTCAGCCCTCAACACGTTACACAATAGGTAGGTAAGTATACTGATTAAATGTACAATCTACTATCATCATAAGCCCAAACTTGTCCACTGCTGGACATAGGCCTCTCCAATTGCACGCTACTGTGATCTGTTTTCGGCTTCTCGCATCCAGCTTCTGCCAGCCATCTTGCGCATTTCATCAGTCTACCTTTCCTGGGGGTGTCCTACACTCCGTTTGCCGTGACGCGATCTCCACTCGAGAACCCGTTTGCACCATTGGTGCTACGGCTAAATCGCCGGCCCACTGCCACTTCAACTTGCTAAACCGATGAGCTATGTCGTTGACTTGGTTCTCTCTGATGACTTCATTTCTGGAATCTATCAATGAATTATTTATTATTCTTAGCTAAGTACATTTTGTCAAGGGTCTCTCCTCCTGCTCTCCACTCACTGTCATTTCAAGCAGTCGTGCGGCGGGGTTCAACCTAGCGGACTACATCGTCATTTTTCGACGCTGTTTGTGGCAGCACAGACATGTTCCGTTCACTCAATCATTCATTCAACGACAATCAATCCCGTTCATGATTCATTCAAATTTTACTTTTATTCTCCGCACCACGAGGACTAACCACTGCTTCAATTTTACATCTAACTCATCTAAGCGTCATACCTAGCACTAAATAACCACTGTGCCTACAAAATAAAAGAAGATTACGTAGTGACGTGTTTTAATACCGTGGGGATGTTATGGGCAACTGATACCCCATCAACGTTAACCACGTTTTGTCTCTTACCTTAGATCTAGGACATCATCAAATCTTGCTAACTATCCGCAAAAATGCACACAATAATCACATAAAGCACATCAGTAGAATTCTGAAACTGTCTCCTCGCCGTCCCCATAGTGGCGGGGTGTCCATGAAGATTACCCCCTCGCAAGCAAAACAAAAATGTTTCCTCAGCACTAGTTCATATTGGTCGTCGTAACATTGATCTGATTTCTCATTGAAGCATTGGTATGCGTCGGGTATACGGGTGCTTATGGGTCTCAGTGCGGCACAAGGGCGATCTCCCATAAGCATTTACAGCATTTATAATCCCACTCCCACACAGGAAGCATAAGCTACTAGATGTACTTATGAAAAATGGCACTATAGAGTTGTATGATCCCACTGAGAGCATGGGAGCATATGAGAGCCCACACAAAAGAGACCTCGTTGCTACTCAAACCCTCGATATCCTGGACGTGGGTCATTAGCATTATTGACAGCAATCAAATTAGCTATGATAGCCAAACAACCGCCACCGACCAAGCAAAATGCATAGCAACTGATTTGATTCCTAAGCCGGATTGACGGTAAGTCTGACAATTCAGGTCAATGGGGAATTTTCAAACTCCAAAAATCACTTATCTAGATGACACCAGCAGGTGTCCAGGATGATTTCTGTCAGTTATATTTCAGTACGTTTTTTTATTATTTGGGTAAGTTATTCAAACTTCAGACACTAGTAACATGTAAACAAACAGAAAAAAATAACCGTCACCTCCAATACTGCCTGCTTGAACTACTGATATTTATCCCCCTTAATATAGCTAACGCCATTTGTCATAACTAAGGGAAACATTACAACAAAATACAAAGAAAACACAGAATTCTTCTTAAATATAGAAGTATATTGAATAATTAAATAATAATATTACTTCAAATATGTTGACAAAAAAGACTTAATAGTACGTGTAAATGTAAAATTAATATTAAAAATGAGCTAGAGGTCAAAATATTTCGAGTTGTTGAAAATTGTTTGCATTTAAGTAATTAATTATAAATATAAGGGAGGATAATGAAGACAGGTTATAGTTGAACAAATATAGGTAATATTGTGAGTTGCCACGTTGTTGGGCGGCATGCTCGCGCCACACCCAGGGCCTGACATATCAAAGCTGTATGGAAGTAACCGCGCAGCATGACCTTACTACAACGCTACACAAATTGTGATTAATAATTGGAAAAATGTGCAAAACAGTCTATCATTTTTGATCTAATATAATATTAATAACTATTCTTCTTTATAATTACAACCATTTGCGAAACGGAGCAAAAAACTTCTAGTACTATATCATTTTAATAAATATTATACATATATCATTATGGGCACTTCTATTCAATGTCAGGATGCCGTGAAATCGGACTAGGATAGATTTTTATTTTTTAATAACACACTTTTTAGTGTGTTAACCTTGTGAGTTTCATAAAGATAATAATATATACCTCTTGTCTATGAAAGTATAATTTTAGGGCACCCTGAGTATTTTTTTTAAAGATTCCACGCACAACTATTTGTTTTTACACTGTTGTTGTCAGTCTTCTATTCCAGCGTCAAACAGTATTTTACATTGAACTGATATATTGAACACCTGGAGATTCACTGTCCAAGAAATTGCAGCATTCAAACCATCAACTATTTAACTGTGTAACAAATTCTAGGCACTTTCTGTATGAGCGATGAACACTTCACAATGTTATGTACGATGTAACAACACTAACATCCATATTACAAATATATGACAACTATCATAAGAGAGATGGCCATTATGAAATGCATTGAAAGTACCAAACAAAAAAAAATATCAATTTCTTAAACAATTGAATCTTCAAAAATCCAAATAATAGTGTGCAATCACGAACAAGTATCTATAGATTTAACGTACATACGCTTATAAGTAAGCCATTCGATCTGTAATGGTTACATACTTTATTAATAGGCGGAGAATCCACACTTACGTGTATTAATTATACTACAAATTCAGATGTACAAAAAAAAATATTCAACGTCCATCGCGAAATTATATATTACCTGTAATACAACTGATAAATATACGGGGGAGAAAGGGGAGTGTCATCGATATGACCGAGCTTGAAAACTACCCGCGCGATAGTCTTAAATTCCAAGTCGCACGTGGCGACATCTAGTCATCGTTCAGATAAACGTCTCGAAAACGTGTGGGTAAGTGCAAATAATCATCTCACGCCTCGGTTCCAATGTAATTGGGAGATGCAGGCAAAGCTAAATCAATGGCGGCAGCACGTTCGCTAGTTCTGTCGTTAGTGTCATTGTGTGAGTACATTGACAAGTGACGTCAGCAAAAGCGACTATGCTCCGCCTAGCGGGATAAACCAGCAATATATATCTCCATTGGTTGAGGTAAACAACAAAAAGATGCATTTACGGTCGCGAATGTGTTTAACTCAATTGATTTGTATTATTAGTTATACAGGATGTCACATTCGGCCACTAAGCCTTATATTTACTACTACTATCTGTTTTATTTTACATAATGAACCAATTATAGGTAACTATAATGATGGGAGCAACCCATGACTACAAAAGTTACAAAAGCTTCGCCGGAGACAACCTGTACACTAATAAAATAACTTAAATCGGCCAAAGGTTACATAGAGATTTATATTATAATAGTTTTTTAACATTGTGATGATGAGTAATAATTATGCTTTATTATTTATAAATACATCTGTATATTTCATACGGAAGGACTGCGTCGGTCAAAAATTATCTGTAGGTATGCAAACGTACACAAATACAATAAAAGTATCAAAATGATATGTGATACAGCTAGTACTGCAACATATTTATATATATATATATATTTGATTCGCTCAACCGACCGTGATACATACAACTATGAACATGCATTAACCGACTACTTAATGAAATACGCTCCTAAACCCTACAATTATAATAGAACTAATTTTATGCTTTAAACTTTTCCTTCAATTTTTTACTTTTTTTTGTAGTCACAATTATACGAAATATAATATATTTTGAAATGCAAAAATATTCATTTGCGATAAAATGTCGAAGCACTGCTGCGAATGCTGACAAAACACGTCAGGTTTTTATGTGTGAACGAGATACATATCTGGCCCACTGAATGTGATAATATGGTCGACAAAAACTAGGAAATGTTTACTTGGTTCCGACAAAGAATTTTTTGACATGAATATTATTATATATATTAGTAAATTTTCATTGACATAAATTGAAATTGTCTAAACCACGTATCGTTCTTAGAAAACGCCTCGTCTTTAACGTATTTTAGGTGTAAACAAAATAATATGCAAGTAAGGTAACACCGAGTAAGGTAAGAAGAGCGGACACCATATTGTTCCTTCACTTTTCTATCTAGGTTTTTCGTTTTAAACCACAAACATACAGTGGGCCACAGCAAAGAAATTGTCATCTAAGCAACGACGTATGCTATATAATTTCATATATATAATAAAACGAATGATGGACGGCTATTTATTGTGAAAACAAAATATATATAATAATATATTTTCTTTAGTAGTCGGACTGATTCGTCATTTGAAGTGGATATTGTTATTTTTTATTTGCATTCGCTATGAACTTTACCAGGCAAAAATAGTAATAGACAGGTGCAACAAAAAAAAGCTTATTAATGTGATAATTTCATCAGACTTTCACTGATTACAGAGTAAATAAAATGATCAATAATAAAGTACGAATTGAAATTTACTAAAATTACTTGGAGGAAAAGGGACAGGAGATTTAAAATTGTAGGTATTATTCAAGAATCATGTAGGTACAGATCGATTAACAAGAGCTGACATGTTCACAGTATGTTCTTTTATAGGTGTCACTAAGCGATATGGTTTAGTGACAAACCTTGTTTACCACGTCGTGGCTGCCATCTATGAACAAGCGTTTGACCACCATCCTGTGTGATGTTAAGCAGCGATGTGGTCTACGATGGAGCACACTTGTTCATTAGGTACCTATTCACCCGCGACTTGAAAACCTTCATATTGTACTGCGCAGGAGACACAGACTCCGGCAAGTCGTTCCACATCCTGGCGGTTCTCACTATGAAAGTGGACGCAAACCGCAAAGTTAAAACAATCACTGTGTATTTGTATACAGTGATACGTTACGCCTCTTGTTTATTCACAGACACCCCACAAGCGCATCGTGTAAATGTGTTAAGATGTCAGCTCTTATTAATATATCTGTGTTATGTATATATATATTTTATAAGTACTATGTTCTGGTAGAATTCAAGCCAATTCAATAGCGACGCCAAATATTGATCAACATTATTATTTATCTTCTAACTAGCATTCTAAAATTTACTATCTACTGATTACTGAATGCTATTAACATCCAAACGTTTAAGAATGCACAATAAACATCTAATTAATTAAAGATATATTATTAGTGAACTAAAACTACATGCCGTTGTGCCGCGAGCAACAACTTCATCAAACTCTCTTCCTCTAGTTCTATGTATTTACTTATATTTATACATCGCGCACAATTATACACATTTTATTATAAGAAAAAATATAGATATGTTAATAATATTATATGGAGGCCTCGGTGCTTGGGCATAGGGTTAATATAAGGTACAATTCACACCAAAAGGCGAGTACCAGCGTCAAGGGTCGTTAATATTCTGGGTGAGCGTTGTTTGAATTTGAAGATTAAAAATAACATAAACATTTGATTATTCAATTAATTGATTGAACAATTGATTATTCAAAAAGTAGTTACAATGTACACCGCAAAAAAATGTTTTATGCGTGATGTACATGCATTGATTAGAGTCAAATAAATATATTTTTGAAACACCGGCCATAGAGATATCACTTAAATATGTTAAGTAGATAGATGTTTTTGAAGCAGATGTCGGAAGACAAAAGCGAATGAGGCTAGGGAACTTTTTTTAATTTCAACAATTATTCGTTGTACTAAGTAATCTTCATTATTATTTTACGACATCTAAGATCTACCGAATGGTTATGACATGACTTTAGTATCGATCTTTTCTAAATCTATGTATCATTGCAAGTATTTTTGGTTTTGTTGTTGTTGTTAGGTATTATAATGATCGGTTATACTTCCAATTACTAAGCTAATCGCTAACGATTAATTCTAACTGGCAACAACCTTGATAAGAACTATGATATACATATAAGTAATAGAGGCATTAGGTTCACGTAAGATTATGACATAATTAGCAAGTGCCTACCACGCTTTGGGATTAAAAGGCGTGAAGTGTATTTTATTTATTCAAGAATGTACATTAAGTACAGACTTCATACTAACTTTATGCTAGCTCGAGTTTATGAAAAATAAACATAGCTGTTAAGCCATGTCAAGTCAAATTCAATTTTGGAATAACGTACTTCGACTTTTTTCTGTTTCTTTTTTAATGGCGTCTTATTAGTTACATTACACTAAAGACAAATATGAAAATCTTAATAGGAGTGTACGTACGTTCATAATTTAAGCGCCAAGCTTTCGTGTTTCGATTTGAAAACATTTTCCTACGTGAACACTTCTGCACATATTTATGTATATAAATTGAACACAATAGTGCTACATTGTAAGTAAATACTTAGTCTAAGCGCACATGTATTGTATAAAGTATACTATGTATAAATAGTTATAAATGTCGTTTACCAAACAATATAAATATTATTGCTTTTTAGTTTACTCATGGAAGATCGCGTCGTAGCCAATCAATCCAGTGTCAATATGATTGAAGTATGTTGCTCGCGTCGCAGACACATCAATAATATAATATGTATTTAAAAATCAAGGCTTCCAAAACTCTACTCTGCATTACATAATAATATACTTTATAATTATTATTAATTATTAATATAAACGTGTAAATAATGTATAGATGATCGATTCAATGCGTGCGACACGGCACGCCTACCTAGACAAACTTTTAAGTAGACAATTCAGGAAAAATGCAATTTCGACAAGAGTATATTATCAAAAATAGTGAATCGACGGTCACCAACTACATTCTGACTAATACATAACACCTCTTTAGGTCACTTGAAACATCTTAAGTCAAACTGTCGCGACGGACTACTACATAATAGTATATTTTCATTCAGAATATACCACGGAGTAATGTAATACAAACGAAGGACAAATACCTTTGAAACCAAAATCCTATTACAACAATATGTACCCTCTATAGATGCGTATCTCTTATACTTTTTGTTTTGCAACCATAAAAGACGATACTTCTACAACCTAAGGTATATTCTAAATGAAAATATACCTCTTCTATTTATTTTTTGCATTATTTTAACCATTTTTTTTTATTCCTTAACCCCACAGATTTAGCTCTAAAACAAAAAAAATATATAATATTCATATATATATATAGTTAGTTACATAATATAAATATTACAATAACACTTCAATGAAAGTTATATCGACGACATTGTGAATATAAATATATTTATATATATGTATGTGTCTAAAACGAACGTTTTTACAACTAATGTTCCTAGTAAACTAGATAAGTCAGATTAGTGAGTTCATAAGGACTATGCGTGATATAATATAACACTAGGCTATAATAGTAACCATTATGCGGAACCACATTTGTCATTTCATTCGTAGTCACACCGCTACGATCTTACAAGGACCGACGTTATCGCCTTAAACTTTTCACCGCCAATGTCTTATAAATCAGACTCATTAGACAAGCGATTTTGAAGTTTATGACTATTAGAGCAGGATTGAAAATCGTGATAACAAAATTAATCTACAGGCGTTCAAAAGGTTAAAGGCCAATACAGCAATGTGAGCGTGACAGCGTTATACCCGTTGTCTAGCGTTGTCCCTGTCACACATCGGGAACAACATTACTGACCTCATCGTACGGCACCAGTACAATTCGTCACAGGTACCGTTCGGTAGGTGACTAATCTTCAAACGATTAACACCCATTGCAACAGGATATTGACACGTTGTATTGAACTTTATTACTTGGTAAAAGAATTCAATTTAACGAAAGTTGATGCATTCAAGCTAGTCCTTAATGGATTAACAGGCGTGACAAATTCATAAATGTGATTCCGTACTAAACACTGAGCACACACTCGTTTCGAACAATATATAATATAATATTATATCATACAATTAAAACAACATGAGAAGTGTCACACAAAACACACCATTGTTGCAACAATTATTTTAAAAAAAACACACACAGAGATCGAAATAGTGTACGCAAATTTGCTAATCTGTTAAACGCTTTTAAATATTAAACAAAAGAACACATAAATATTTCTGCTTCAACAATAATTGCGTGACAAAAAAAAGTTGGACATCAGGCTACGTACCATGAGGTCTCATTCTCGTTGTGTGAGAGAGATAGCGCTAGGCAAGGTATATAACGTTGTCACTGTCACACAGCGTAAGAAGTATTATTTTAATCTTTTCACCGCCAATGTCTTAAGTCAGACAGATTAGACAAGTAATTTTGAAGTTTATGATTATCAGATCAGAATTCCAAATCGTAAAAACAAAATTAATCTTGCGGCGGTCAAAAGTTTAACACATTGGCGGACAGTAAAATAGACACAATAGATGTTTTATTGTTATGACGCCTATAGGCGTTTACTGTCCGGGAAAGAGTTAAGCCCACATGATACGGGGCCAGGACGTTGACAGTCTTCACATTGTAACTGTTGAAGGTATCAAGGACAAAACAGGCATTTGGTCGCCTCGTTCAGGACGATAGCTCGAAATACCTGTTTTGTCTAGAACGAATTGTCCTAAAATCATCGTCTCCTTTCGTACACGTAATCGTTGTCTAAAGCATACATTATTTACTAACACCCGGTACCAATATCCATTGATGGCTCCATTAAAATAATTCACCTAGGGAGCAAACGTCAGAACGTTACCATTAGTAGTTGACGGACGGATTCATATACCGGGCAAAAAAATAAAAATAAACTAAGCAAACCGTTAGTAGGACGTCTATTCAACTGTTGCTCAAACAAACAAGAGTCAGAGTAAAAAGCAAACACAAAACCATTCAAACTGTACGAACTGACTAGTTGCATTGTAAATTAAAAAAAAAAACATACCACACACAAAATGTATTACGGCGAATCGTGCATTATAATTGCATACAACAGATAGGTAATTGAGGGTATGTTTTCCTCAATCGAGTCACAAACTCATTATGAAAAGGTTAAGCTATAATATTACAGTGGTCATGCGAGTCGTCGCAAACCTCTGAAGAAAGTACACAGTCGATGGAACCACGCCTAATACAGCCTAATGTACACACAACCTTATATACTGAGCACAACAAATTTTGATACGGCGCAACTGCAAGACACTTTCAATAACTGGGCAATTGTGAGATCTTTATAAACTGATGTCTAAGGCATAATAAACAACCTTCCACCCAGACATTATCGTATATCGTAAGCAACATTCTCCGAGAGATCAGAATTAATAATTATTGAATCGATTATAAATTGTGAGATCGAATTAGTTTCATGTTGACATAACTCAAAGTCATTTCGGACGCTGTCAGTCGATATTGATATATTGACAATACCGACTGAAACGTTTGTATTCATTATGATGAAATCGTTCCTATTCTGCAGACACCCTTTATAGTTGTAAGAGCTTCTGGGGTCTGCATATTGACAATTACAAAAATCGTAAAACAAACGTTTAACCATAGCAAGACTTACAAATGACGACTTCCTATGGTCACACAATTGTTTTAAAACGTCACGTATTTGAAGTAAGACCGTTGATCGCTTCAAGGTTTAATACCGAGCGACACACAAATATTATATTAGCATTTAACATAAGTTAATAACCACAAACCAATTAGCCGAACTTACTCTTAGCTTATATTAATCGATACAATCTAATCAGCTACAAATAAGTTAGACTGATGTCTTAACTACGTACAACGTACAATGCAGTCAATGCCAACGCAAACAAATCTTCCGATTACTTTTTTTATTATATTCAAATACAATGCACTCGCGATCAAAGAACTTGGGACGTGAACTACTTACTATTTATTTTAAAAAAAACGCTATTATTTTTTACAGAGATACATCAGAAACTATGTGGCATATAATAATAATGAAATCTACTAATAAATTACACATTATACATTTTACATCTCCGTCAATCTCAAAAGGAAAAGGATGTCAAACGTCTGTGGACACGTACACGTAACCATTTCAAGATTTTACCGTGAATATATCGAATTTCCCACGAATTACACTAGCTTAAGAGGTAGGCAGAAGCATTAAGTAGTAATTACATTAACGGCTAATCTAAAGCGATATTGATAACGCTACAAAACGAACGCTACGTCTAATAACATCCTTTTCATATGAAGTGTCACTGTAAGACGGCTTCTCAAAACGTTCCCGGATCGCGAGTGAATAAAACGATTATATTTCGATACAAACATAGTAAACAAGAGCGGTGGCCGTCGCGTACCAGACGTATGATGTGGGTGTGATGTTTAGCCCACATGCAGGTGGTAGAGCAGCTGGCACCGCGACCAACGCCGGAATTGGGACAGTTTGCGCGCGGAGGACCGCATCATACAAACTATCGCCTGCCGACGTCATTTGCCGTTGGTTTGCAGAGCCGCGTTTAGTTGTGTCCACAAGTCCTTCTTGCACGACTTGGATCTGAAACAATCGTTTCAGTTAATCAATCAGTCAACGTTTTAATCAATCAATGAACATGTTAATCAATCTGCTGTCATCAGTATCAAAAAATGTTGGATTTTACAATTGAGTCATATAATATTTATTACAATTGAGGCCTATGTCCAGCAGTGGACAAGTATGGGCTGATGATGATGATATAATATCAAAGGCGGCAGACACTGCCGCTTTTGATATTATATGACATAATTATTCTTAGAATTACTCAATGAATGGTAATTCTAATTCCAAATAAACGAATGGCTTTTAAGATAAATCTAATTATGGTTTAGGTACAACAATCAACATGTTAATCAATCAATCTGCTGTCATCAGTATCTAAAAAATGTTGGATTTTACAATTATTCTTAGAATTACCCAACGAATAGTAATTCTAATTCCAAATAAACGAATGGCTTTTAAGATAAATCTAATTACGGTTTAGGTACAAATGGATAGATATCTTCCCAAATTTCTTAAGGGGGACCATAGTAAATCGAACTGGAGTCCCTGTGGTTACAAGTCAGACTTTTACTGTAAACTTAGGCTACGTTGTTTAATTTTTTTAAATGAAGTGTACAAATCTGAATAGAAAAAATAAAGGCCCATTTTAATTTCGGCAGTGATGCAAATTCATAACCCAAACACATCTTTATCAACATTGAGGTATTGCATTTGTTAAATAAATTACACCAATCAACCATCAATTTTAACATGTAACACATTGTATTTTTAACTGTAACTTCGTAAGACTTAAAGAAGTTCAAACAAAGCACGAAATATTGACAATCAAACATTTAAACCTAATAATAAACAAACCGTAGGAAAACACACGTGTCAGTCGCATGCAATTGTACAACAATATATCAATCAATATTATCGTAAGTGGCCCATTGTTAATACAAATGATGATAAACTATTAGTCATTATCATTGGTTTACATTTAAAACAAGGTCGTTGACTATGACAATGTAAGTTGTTTCAATAATATCACACTGATTATTTGCATATTATTTACCTACGGAACAGCAAGTGCACTGATATATTTTAATTGATCATTCAAGTATCTTGACTGACGTAAAACTTTAGTTCCGTAGTATAAGGAAGGATCTGTCTTTCAGCCAAGTAGGCATAAGCTATATACTGGCTGATTTTAAAAGTTTTAATAAAATTTATAGACAGAATTTTCTTATTTCAAATAACAATTTCGGATTACCTAAATTATAGGACACCATATAGGTATGTACAGTGCTCAATAAACATATATTTTTTTAATGAAACGCGCACGGACATTATAACTCAATATTGTTCACCGGATACGCAACTGCGGTACACCGGGATTTCATCACGATGTTGTCCTTCACCATATGAGCGTTTAATTGCGTACATAGGGTATGAAAAAGAGTCCCATTAGTGCACGCCCAGAATCCGGACTCGAACCCACGACCTCCCGAGTCAAGTACCCGACCAACTGGACCACAGTCGCGAAACAACAGGTATTCAATACAAAAGGTATAATATAACATTAATTTGATGAACGTATGCTTAGGTAACTAATAGATAAACACGTGCTACAATACGTTTGATCACGTCAGGAACACTTTATCATTGACATTAAAAATATCATTTACACAAAGATTTATTACTATTGATTAAGCTTATCATCTTGCATTCACTTGTCTACTATCATTATTGAGATACCTTAATCATCTCAAATTAAAACACATTGTATGATAGATACGTCGTAATTTATACACACGTTTAGAATTATCTTAATACATTGTTTCACATAGTATAACTGAATGTCGCATCAGCAAATCAATTGCATACAGTATGTATGTTGTTATACCTCCTATCTATTCCATCATAATCAGCCCACAATTGTCCATACTGACATAGGCCTCTTTAATTGCACGCCAATGTGATCTGCCTTCAGCCTCTCGCATCCAGCTTCTGCCATTTCTATTCCTATTTTATCTTTGGTTTAAATGCTTTTTTTATACAAGACAGAAAGCTAGCTCGATTTCGATTTAGTCCAGTTGTCATGGCTTTGGCCTATTCTGGACTCTGGATACTGATATTGTACCATCATTTTTGCCATCACTGTGACCCTCGAATAAGGGTCATCATTATATTATACCCTTGGACAATTATATATTACTAGAGACATACGTTGTTTTGCAAATATACGTTATTTACTTTCGTAAAAAATATTTACATATAATATTTTTTTTCACAATTTTGAATGCTTCTGCTCTTATAATCATAAACTTCAAAATCAATTATCTAATGTGTCTCATTTATAAGACATTGGCGGTGAAAAGGTTAATGTTACTTCTAGTACCTCCGAGAATATATCTACAAAGTTTCATGGTGATTGGTCAAGTAGTTTTTGCGTGAAAGCGTAACAAACATCCCTACTTTCCCGTTTATAATATTAGTAAGGATCATTTTTCAAATTAATGCCAATCCCTGTCGGCGTGAAATACAGCACATTTAAATTGTTATGTGAGGGACACGCTGTATCACAAATACTCATTATAATGTTATGTTAGGAGTCGTTTTAAACATTAGTACAGCGATAATTAACGAGGTTATTACAAATATTATATCGCCATGTTAATATTGATAACGTCAGTAGTTATAATCGAGATCTATCCAGTTCTATCTTGAACTGTATTTTTAGAGTCCCGTATCAAAATACTTTTATGATTACGTTTTTTATTAAATTAATTTCGTTCAACTCATGTCTGATTCTTTCTTTGTTGCAGGTGTTTTTTTTTTCTTTCAAAAAGTCAAAGTCAAAGTTTCTTTATTTCATCTTTATAAGTGTTATAACATACAGATATACAGTAGAATAACAAAGCTTGTGTTCAAAGCTTGATGAACGTCATTTATGACTTTAAAACAAAAGTTATCGTCCGCGCGGAAAAAAGGCGCAGTTAATTGATTTTTAGAATACACTAGACATCGTGTCATTTCGTAGTATCACTAATTACTGCACAGTATGTGCAATAATAGCCAATTACATTCAAAAGCCAATTAACTTGTAACCCTTTGTTATGAAAAAAAATTATGATCACTGCTCGCATTTTACTTGGTTCACTCTAGAATCAACTGTTCCTGTAAGACGGAATACACTTCATATGCACTTCACGCCTTTTAATCCCAAAGCGGGGTAGGCAGAGGCACTTGCTTAATAAGCAAATGCCCACGGTTCACCAAGCGTATTTAACCGAACGTGACAGGGGGTGAGCCCATCGCCGTTATAGGGTTCACACACCTTGTGGTGTGCGGGTTTCTTCACGATGTTGTCCTTCACCGTACGAGCGTTGCGTTGCGTACATAGGATCTGAAAAAGAGTCCCATTGGTACACGTCCAGTAGCCGGACTCGAACCCGCGACCTCCCGGTTACAAGTCAAGTATCCGACCAACTGGACCACAGACGCTGCTTATACGCTGCTTAAGACGGAATATCGATAAGAATCAGTGGCGTGCACTGGCTTTTACGACAAGGTAGGCAGTAATCCCCAAGGATTGACACCTATGTATAGGTAACTTGTCTTTACGAAATATAGGCACCTACCTATCTACTCACCCACAAAACACAGGACCTTCGCTAGCCTGTGTCGTGAGTACAACAAAAAAGTTCTAGCAATAATTCTATTATTAGGTCGGGTAGCCAAAATACTAAGGTAGGCAGTGTCTTTTTGCCTATATGGTGTGCACGCCACTGATAAGAATAGACATGGGGCCTAAGTCTGCTACACTCAGATAGTTGCATCGCTCTGGCCTAGTATTAAACAACTTTTCCACTTTCGTCCGTAGTAAAACAGCGATGCACATCGTTTTCCGATGTCACATGTCTATTCTTACTTCTTTTCTATTGGCCCCCAGATCGAACATTCACTGAACAAATCAATGACTCAATATTGTTCACCGGGTATATTGGATATGTGCAAAGCGAGTAGTGGCAGAGAGATAACGACCGCAGCGCATAACACGGCAGAAATCGGAAACAAATGCGGATGATCAGCTGTCAAGTGTTGATTGCAGTACAAAATCAAAGCAAAGAAATGGGCCATGACTGTTGTTGCGTTGTTAAATTTTAACGTATTGCGTTCTTAACTGCGTTTCTCAACAATACTATTTTAATCTTTGGTTTTATTTATATTTGCAAAGAAAACTAACAATGTTTACATTGTTATTATTTGACAGCTTCCGCAAATGTTGTACACGCTACGCGTCGCCACCGTTGCGCACATAGCCAATAGGCGCGAACATAATCAAAGACAAGCTCGAGCTTACCTTTGTAATTTTACTCAACGTTATACCCGGTGAGCAATAGAGTTAAAATGTCTGTGCGCTTTTCTTTAAAAAAAAAAAGAAATCAATGAAGTTCCTCTGTACGAAGAATTTTCGAAGAATCAAAATCGGAGAATCCTATGACAAGACTATTTCCATTAAAAAAAACCTAACTAATTATCGCTTCTAACGAATTGCACATCAATACACCTAGTATCAATATACCTATTTATTTAAAAAAGCGGCTCGATACACTTAAATAGATTTAACTAGCACACGTACATATCAACAATAGATTATTTAATATTGTCTTATATCAATATAGAACGACACTAATTAAACGACTCAACCAGAACGTTTTAGTGACCTTCACTAGCTTTGTAGAATTACATTAGCTTAGTTCTAACGTGCATAATATCTGACACTATAGTAGTTAGATAATTTTTTAATGAAACGCGCACTGACATTATAACTCAATATTGTTCACCGAATATATAGGCGCGAATACCATAGTAGTTACTGAGATATATTATCAGATGATTGATTAAGTTTTTTCAAAATGTTATTGAATTACATTCCCGAGGTCTCTGACCTCTGCTTACAACTCTGGCAAAAGGGCGAGACGTATATTAAACGTGACATATATGACGAATACATACGGCGTCCGTGGTACAGTTGGTCGGATACTTGAGTTGTGCTGTGTCGAATCCGGATTCTATGGCCTATGTCCAGCAGTGGACAAGTATGGGCTGATGATGATGATGAATACGGATTCTGGACGTGTACCAATGGGACTCTTTTCCAGAGCCTATATATGCAACGCAACACTCGTCCGGTGACTGACTACATCGTGATGAAACTCGCACACCACAAAGTGTGTGAACCCTACTACGGCGATGAGCTCACCCCCTGTCACGATGGGTTAAATACGCTTGATGAATTGTGAGCACTTGCTTAACAAGTGCTTTCTGCCTACCCCGTTTTGGGATTAAATGGCGCGAAGTGTATTTTTTACATACGGATCGAAATACATCAGTTTACAGTTACAGTTTTATTTATTACGTTTGATGATAAGATGTAATAAAATATCTAAGAGCACTAATGGTTCCATACTGACGCAATGAGCTGATATTGTTTTAAATTAGCAAAACCACAACACATCAAAAAACAATTAGCAGTTTGGTCACCCACAAGCCGATTAAGTATTTTTTACGATTTCGAAACTACTGTTTTTTTTTAGGAAAATTATAATTGTAAAATAAATATAGTCTGTTCACTAACTCGATAAACAATTTGACACTTCGTATCATTTACGGATATTTTCTTCGATAAATTCATTATATCTGTAGAAGATCATACACACATCAAAAGTGTCTAGGGATCGAGAACATTTTTAGCTCTATAAAAATCTAATTTATTTAAATCAAATCTAATCTTCTGGATTGGTCTCCTACCTAATTCACCATGCCTGTATCAATGACTTATCACCACATTTTGAATAAATTATAAATGAATTCAGTTTTTGTAAAATATATTCTTGATTGCAATCTTCTAAAATGTACTTGATCCCTAGACATTTTTGATGTGTGTACATTTATATCATAGATTTAATTCGTCCGATTGTTTAGATAATGAAATTATATCTCTATCGTTAAAAATACGGAAGCAAAGTTGATAGATCAATTTGGCAAATCGTTGGTCGATTTAATAAACAGACCATAGTGACATCATTAGCCATTGTCATTGAGGTTGCCTAATGTTCTGTACCAACACTATTTATTCACGTAGTATTTTGATGCGCAATCTGGGTTAAAAGAATAAATTAACTTTCTTCTTTCTTTCTTTCATGGTCTAAGTGTGAATATGTCCGATTTATGGTGTCAATAGATTCCCCAGTTCGATTACCCTGCCAGGAACGTGTAATGACGCAATCTATTTCTATATAGACACATTATATTATATTTTTACAAGACTATTATTAAAAAGAAATCGTAAGGATACAAGGATGGCATACTAAATGTTGCATATAGGGGCGACAAGTTTAAGTTGCAAATTATCATGTTGCATCAATGAGATTAAACACATGTTTTAATCCCAATACAAGTACGCTGGAGAGGCTATGTCAAGCAAAATCACGTTTGTTTCTTGTGCCGAATCAAAGAGCCCCTATCGACTTAACATACTTAAGAGCCTTTCGGCTGACCATGTCTACATAGCCCATTTACTCACTTCCCATAATTTACACTTTCCCAATATGACTAGTGCCCATA
This sequence comes from Conopomorpha cramerella, assembly GCA_012932125.1. Lineage (NCBI taxonomy): Eukaryota > Metazoa > Arthropoda > Insecta > Lepidoptera > Gracillariidae > Conopomorpha > Conopomorpha cramerella. The sequence continues at coordinate 4,620 of SJJU01005518.1, read as the reverse complement.
TCTTCTTAGTTCGACTACTATCCGAAAAAAAATTTTCCGACATGACAACTTACCCACAATTCTATATGGCTTCCTTCTGATGTTGCTGATGTCCAATCCACATACCCGTATTATATATGTAGGCTGGTAGTGGCACACAACTGCGCTAAAAATGCTGACACATAGAAAAAATGTTTTTTTTTAATTACCTGCGCAATGAGCCAAGCCACTCCTTGAACTGTGTGTGTCCCTCGGGCGTCAATTGGAAGGCCGTACGCGCCGACAATACAATAGATATGAACTCTTCATACTCCACTGGGGTCAGGTGATATAGTTTTTGATGAATACACTGGATATACCTGAGAAAAAAGATATTTTTTATATTGCCCGAGTTCACAGGACTCTTTGGAGCTTTAACTCTGACTCTTTAATTTATATTAGAGAAAGAAATTGTATCTAATCCGTAAATTAATGTACCGAATATAAAAAGGCCCCGGGCAATGATCTTAGAAACTTTGTTGGGTTCGTCAATATGAACAACTTTTAGCATAGCGACAATGCGGGGAAATTAAAAAAAAATCTCCAGTAGTGGACGTCAGTGGACTGTCATGAAGTAATTTATGTACTCACATCTGTTGGCACTTGTGAACCAGCGGCGCTAGAACACCGCGCAGTGTCTGCATAACGAGGTGATGAGGTCCGCCGCGAGCGAGCCAATGAGCGCTCTCTACGCACACCTGACAAAGTACACGACGTTGTTAAACAATACGTTACTCTTCTAAATTCTAGTCCTATCTTGTTCTAACTATTACTCGATGAAAGAAACAACGCTAGAGTTAGGCAAGTACAAAGGATAACGGATGGAGAGGACTAATTAGGATTATGGACGCGAATTTATAAGATGAAATAAACAGATTTCATCGATAGACGACACATGTATTAATAGCTTAGTGTATATTTAAGAATAAAAGGTTTTTTGTTATTACTTTGACAGACAATGCGTATCTCTGAAAAACATGTTTTGTGTTTGTGTTTCTTGTAAAATCAATGGGTAGGTAACTGAACGGATAGTTCGTCCGTCCAACTGATGAGATTGACAGTGACATTGTTCAGTAGGTTCGCTCGACACTAGCGCCATTAGTTTCTCACTCCATTTGCATAAAAACACTCACTTCATACAAGACGAACGGTGATACGACAGAGTTGACCGCGCTGACGCAGAACTGGTGCAGATACTGAGCTCCGAGCCGCTTTGAGACTCGAAGCAGCCATTTCACGTGGTCGCCGTATGGAGGGTTCCTGTTATTATGCATTTTATGAGAGGACATATTGAGAAAAGGCGTTGGTAAGGTTGTTTTCAATTAGGTAAAAAAAGAATTCACGCCTTTTAATCCCAAAGCGGGGTATGCAGAGGCACTTGCTAAGCAGAGTCCACGGTTCACCAAGCGTATTTTAACCCAACGTTACACGGGCTGAGCCCATCGCCGTTAAAGGGTTCACACACGGTGTGTGGGTTTCATCACCATGTTGTCCTTCACCGTACGAGCGTTGCGTTGCGTGCTTAGGCTCTGAAAGAGTCCCATTGGTGCACGTCCAGTAGCCGACTCGAACCCGGGACCTCCCGGTTACAAGTCACGTATCCGACCAACTGGACCACAGATGCCGTCTCAATTAGTTAAATACGTTTATAACACTGACTGGGTATTCAGTAGCAATAAATTACGTACTGAGCTGCAGTGCGGACTGACGATCACAGTTTTTAATATGGATTACGTGTATAGTGCACCCGTGTGGTATGTAACTCTTAAGCCAGCATACCGATAGATCCTTAGCAGCGTAGAGGGCTGCTAACAAGTGTCTTAAGACATGCTTGGTTTTGGGAGGCCAAACCTATTATGAAATAAGGATGTGGAACGATTTGCCGGAGTCTGTGTTTCCTCCGCAGTACAGTCTGAAGGTCTTCAAGTCGCGGGTGAATAGGTACCTAATGAACAAGTGTGCTCCATCGTTGCTTAACATCAGGCAAACGCTTGTTCATAGTGATAAAAAAAGTGGATAGTAACCTAGCAAACTTATTCTGCGGCCTGTCATCGTGCACCCGTCGGGCCTGTGTCTCTAAGGCCAGCATGCCGACCCTGTAGGCCGCCAGCAGTCGCCGGAGCGGGGCCGGCGACGCGCCGCCCGCGGCCCCCGGCAGTGGTGGAGGTACCGGCGGCGGCTGGTTGAATGTCGCTTCCAACTGTTGGCAGACGTTTTGTGTTTCATTTATTTTTATGCTTAATGAGGGAGAAAGGTAAAAACATCGCGCTAGTAATGCATTTGTTCTTTTGAATATTTTTTTTCTAACTCCATTACACTTAGGCACATCGTATGGATGCATAATATGAATAAATCATAAAAGGGCATAAAAGGCATAAATCATAACTACTATTAAGTACATAATGAAAACAAAATATGGAATTATGGAGGTCATGTTTAATCGGTTGATACGAGTTGTTTATGGTCGATAGGCCAATAGTAGATATTGTCAATAACAATGTTGAAATTGGGATAGCAAGGTATTTCCGGGATAATCCCACCCACTTTCCCACCAATGTGACTCCTGTTAGAGCCATAGTTCTTGTCTGTGTCTTGTGAGAGATAGCAAGGTATGTTTAGGTATAGGAAATTTAAACAAATCGGTGCGACATTTGACGATATATAAAAAATACAGTAATATAAACACACAAAAAAAAATGTCGTCAATTGCGACTTCTCATGAAACAAAGACCTTCTATCCAAGACTAAAAATCCTTATACTCACATTGACGTTAACGTTAACGTTGACATTGACGGCCGGCAGCTGTGGCAGCGCGGGGTGTGCGGGGTGTGCGGGATGTGCGGGGTGTGCCGGGTGAGCGGGGTGCGCGGCGTGCGCGGGGTGTGCGGGGTGCGCGGGGTGCGCCGCCGTGTGCGGGGGCAGCGCGGGCAGCGGCCCTCGCACCACGCCGCGCACGTAGTACGGGGGCAGCGACAGTTGCGGCCCGTGCGCGGCGCCGCTCGCCGCTCCGTACTGTAAGGAAGATATGTCATGACTGTTTGTTGTCGTTTCCTTCTATACATATGCACGCAGAAGGGCTACGTGCGTCAAGAGCTTGTCTAGGCTCCGTCGAATTATTTTGTCAGAAAACTCATATTTAAAGTATTTACCCTTTGCTATTCAAGGAATATGCAAGAATGTTACCGTCTACATTTGATTATATAGTAAATAAAAGAAAAAACGAAATAGAAATTGTTTGTTTTGGTGCTTCGTACGAAATTCGTCCGAAAATCGCAAGCCGAATTGACATTTCCGTAACGCAACTACTCGTACGAATATCAGACGGAAAGACTTAGGACACTTGTATTGATTACGAAGATTTGAAATTGACAGCGTGCGTTCGTGCGGACATCGTATCGGATCGCATCGTATCAATTTTTCACTGAGGACGTAGGGTAACTGTTCAATTTCTACAGCAAAAAAGCCAAATTGGTATCACAATTTAAAACCCAAGTGTACTGTCGTCGGTGATTCTTTTTATGTGTACTTTATAAAATACACTTCACGGCTTTTGATACATTCTTAATACCTAAGTAATAGACTTAATTAAATGCATTTATCTAAACTGTCAAGCTAAATGTGTGTTTGCAAGGAGTCTGTCCACCCTATAAAGGATTATAGGTATAACGTTATTTACGTAGGTACATATATCCAACAGCATCCTTATGAAGATTGCTGGTAGGCTAGACTGTGCCTACATGGGGCATTGTTGTCATCAACATAGAAGCCAGCAAATTATTTTAGTGTAATAAGTAGTAGAAATAAGTTTTTGTATTTATGTGTATGTTACTAAATCTAGTATTAAGTGTCAGTACTAACAAAATATGGGCCTTTGTTACCCGAAATAAATGAATTTGATTTGATTTGATATATAGAATATACAAACCTGCACAGGCATAGGATACAATCTGGGCGGGTAATACAGCGGGTATATCGGATAAGGCGCCGGGACCACGACGGGCGGCCGGAACATGTCTTCCGGTTCCGGCTCCTCGCTCACTTGGTGCAAATACAACTCGTGCCAGTAACGCGCCACGTTGTACAGGACTTCCGGGTAGACGCCGCCACCTGGTAGAGAAAAAAAATAGATCGAAATATGAACATTAGTGGCGTGTACATAAGCGTTGCTGCAACTAAACGTAAAAAAAAATCACTCGTATTAACCCAACGTGATAGGAGTTGACCGTGTCGTCGTTATACGGCTCACACACCTTGTAATAGGTACGTGGGTTTCATAAAGATATTGCTTGTTAGTTATTTTCTAGTAGCACTCATGTCAATACAAGTACAGAAAAATTAAATACATACATACATACACTCCACGCCTGACTCCCAGAGGGGTAGACAAAGACTACAGATCTCCATGACCTCCTGACATACCCCTTTCGCTTCATCTATATTCATACATGACCTCCGGTTTCGAGTACTCAAGTTTCAAGCCACCTTCCGCCAGGACATCACCAATCTGGTCAATGTATGTCCTTCTGGGGAGACCTCTACTCACCCGGCCCATTACATCACCCATATAAATCTCTTTCGTCAATCGACTTTCATCCATTTCT
>SJJU01005517.1:0-33812 GCA_012932125.1 Conopomorpha cramerella | reverse complement strand
CAAGTTGTCACCACAGCCCCCTTTTCAAGAGAATTTCTTTGACTTCACTCCAGCTACTGAGCATGCGCTTACTAGGTACATTCATACTAAAATATTATTTTATTTTTCAATCACGTTGAGATAAGCCCTACTAATTAAATTTATTAAATTATAAATTAAAACACCGAAGTAAACTACATTTTATATTACGCTCTGGTCAGAAAAAATAATGTTCGAATTAATAGGTAGAATCTGACCAAACAATATTCAATAACGAAGGCAAACTAAATTATCGACTCGATATCGTACATTACCCATCCCTAGCGCTGCCGGTTCAAGCCACGGTACAGCGCGCAGCGAGCACCTTACTTATGGAAATGACCGCACCGCGGATTATATTAAATAAAAACACTAGTTAATTATTAACCTACCCGTGACCGAGCTGCACTTGCTTTTACTTACAATTAAAAATGTTGTATACTAACCTCGGCACAGACGAGAGGGGCCAAGTATGCATTATTAACTTGATCGGAATTTGCCGTGGAAACTCAATACACGGCTGGTTTTCTTAAGACAATATGTGGGATTATGTAAACGAAACCAGAAGTGCAATGCATTCCTAGTAATTGTACTACTGTTTATGAACAATACCATTGGTTTCATGTAATAAAATATTTAGAAGTACCTGTGTGAATACCCACCATATATTTGTTATTTTGCTGTCGAGAAATGCTCATGTTGGACTATCCCTTTTAATTTACTTAACTTATAAGTTAACGCTACCCCCTTAGGGGATGAAATTTGAAGAATCCTTTTTAACCTCACATAAACATCGTAAAAAGCCTCTGTGCAAAATTTCAGCTATCTAGCGTCAAGAGTATAGGCTGGGTGTTGATGAGTCAGAGATTAATGGATCAGTCAGGACTTTGAGTTTTATATATACCTATAGATTTACACTTGGAAAGCAATAACATTTTGTATTTGTAAAAGAGCATGACAAAACTACTTCATAGTCAGTACAACTACTTTATCTGTGTCTATCTCGTCATAATATCTAACATAAGACTAATTTATTGATTTCAGGATCTATATTTCATCACGATGTTGTCCTTCACCGTACAAGCGTTGCCTTGCGTACATAGGCTCTGAAAGAGTCCCATTGATACACGCCCAGTAGCCAGACTCAAACCCGCGACCTCCCGGTTCAAGTCAAGTAACCGACCATCTGGACCATAGACGCTTTTAGTTATAAATTAATTTCTTCTCTTTCCTTCTCTAGACCTTGTGGGGTCAAATTTGGCGTGCACCCCATTTTGGGAAAAGTATGGTACGGCTTGCTTGCTTGGCTCATAGATACCGTTTGTACAGACAAAAAGAAATTAGGCGAATGAGGCACTTCTTCTGTCTTCCTAAGCCCCAATGGTCATCGTACAAGTGGCCAAGGGCATCAAGGTTGTGTAGACCCGACTACACAACAAGAACGAAGTTTATGTATCACATCCAACAAAAACAAATAGGTAAAACAATAAAATGTTTTCATAGGTAAAAGAACTATTTATTGTAACAAAAGAAAACTCAATAAATGAAGGTGTGAGTCACGAATGATTCAGGTCACAGCTGTCTATATAATGCCATATGTTTCGCAACTCAGGTAAAGCCTGCTTTGTAACTCCGTACCTATCTGTGACAAGTTCAGTCACCATATTTTATTTTTTACCTATTAATCTACTATTCACTATAGGTATACTTTGACTAATTTTTGCTGGGAAATTTTTCAAACTACAAGTTTTTATCTAGATGTCGCTAGTAGTTGTCCACAGTGTCAGCTGTCAGTTATATTGTAGTACGTTTATTATTATTTGAGTAACTTAATAAAACTTCCGACACTTTTGTAACATGTAAACAAACAATAAAGAAATAACTGGCACCTTCAATACTGACTGCTTGAAATTAGTTATTACGTGAACTTTTATCCCCCCTGATATAGCTAGCGCCATCTGTTATAACTAAGGGAAAAAAGGTCCTGAAAATTCCCCATTTCTGCATATGCGGTCGGCCAAGAAAGTGGTTTTACGTACCTTATTGATATTGTATATTGATTTGTATACGTATATACATATATACCAATTAGGTACAGTTGTTATACTGTGACAAGAAAAATAATGAACTATAATGTCTAATGACATGATTTCATACGTCTCAACTTTAGGGTGGTGGACCAGATTCTTGGCCAACTGTACCTACTTAATTTAAATTTTGTGTCCAAATAAAAATTCTTCGTCTCCGAAATGATATGTCATGTTGGTAGATAGAGCCCAAGATCTCCTGTCACACGAAGAAAAGGCGTAACATCACATTATTTTCATGGAAATAGTGCTTAACTCTTTCCCGGACAGTAAACGTCTATAGGCGTCATAACAATAAAACATCTATTGTGTCTATTTTACTGTCCGCCAATGTGTTAACTACTGACAGTTAAGGACCATTAAAGGTAACTCACACTTAACTATAGCACACCCAATGTAATACAATATACCTAAACACAATTATATAATCATGTCAACATGCATGATTTTGTTCACCCTGTTACCATTAGAGGGAAGTAGGGTGTGTCTGAAAATCTGTTGAATGGTTTAATGTTTCCCGAATCCGTTACGGACCTTATACAATTCAAAATCTCTTTGTAATACATAAAGATTCGTTCTTCATAATCAACAGTACGTAGCATAATATAAAGTCGCCTCTCGCTGTCTGTCCCTATGTATGCTTAAATATTTAAATCTACGAAACAGATTTTCATGAGGTTTCCTTTAGTAAATAGAGTGATTCTTGAGAAAGGTTTATATGTATAATACATGCATACAATCAAAGAAATACTGTTCATAATGTATATCAACAAGACAATGTTTTCCGATTAAGCTAGGATGAATTTTGATGCGATGACGGCTACAGGCTCACCCTCTGTCACATTGGGTTACGCCTGTATATACGTCTGGTGAACCGTGAGTATTTGCGTGGCAAGTGCCACTACCTATCCCGCTTTGGGATTAAATGGCGTAAAGCGCATTTTTTTAATTGATCTTAGACATAGACATGATCACAATCATCACACGTCATCGCTCAGCACGACTCTTCCTATTATCTCAACATAGTGTAATGGATGACCTAATGTTTATAAATTATAACCACAATTACGTACACACTGTCATTTGTTATGAGTTACTAGACAATAAACTTTTCGTACTTCGTGCTTGTAGCTTATTTACTTACTTTATTGATATCTTACAAAAATAGATCAAGTGTTAATTTAAGTCCCGCAATCTGGAGTCTCTAAGAACAGATACAATTTTTTTATTTATTGATTGTGAAACTATCTCTGCTTATCCTTCTTTGCTCTACGCTTTAGTTTCGATACAGGTTACTTGGGGCCCAAGTCTGCACACTCTCGTAGTTGCCAACTCAACCCGTTTGCATGGCATGCTCCACGAATAGCTTTATATTCATTCATTTGGATCTTCGATCTCCGAAGAAAATGGGGAAGTCCACAAGTCACTCCCCTCAGAGGAGAGGGCCCGCTGTAAGATGAAAAGCGGGCGGTGCCCCCCTGGATGTTACACTCTTCAGGGTGTTCCGGGGGCCGGGGGGTTTTAAGTGGCCACACCACATATCCCCGACGTCTTCTCCGCAGACGTTGGGGAATCCGAAGGAATTCTCCGCACGATAACAAAAGAAAAGAAAGGAAAAAATCGCGTAACCGCGTGGTACAGCTGGTACTGGGTTAAACACTGTAGAGAGGATGAAAAAAAGTCCGCTTTTCATACTTATAATTGAATTAACTTTATTCTTATTACCAAACTTGACTCAAATTGAATTGGACCCAAGAGTAGAACTTGGAGCAAATAGTACCAGTGGCCGCATTAAAAAGCAGAGAATCATTTAAGTAAATCACTATTTGCGCAGGTGCATCATCATTGGCTGATTATTGTGCTATAGTTATAGTATTACGTACAGTTGACATTGATATTAATGTATAGCCCTAACAATCTAAGATGAACAGGAATTGAACGCGGTAATTCTTTAAACACTAAATAGAAGAAACCACCATCCTGCCTGATGTTAAGCAGCGATGTGGTCTATGATGGAGCTCACTTGTTCGTTAGGTACCTTTTACCATTGACCTGTGACTTGAAGACCTTCAGACTGTACTGTGTAATTCTACATCGTGGCGGTTCGCACTATAAAAGTTTAAGCAAACTGTTCGATTCGCGTTAATGGGATGTTCACTTGGTATGGATGACGAACATTTGATTGTATTTTATCCAAATGGTATAATACATTTTTAATTGTCAAGGTTTTTATTTAATTTAATAAGCGTAATTTCTTAAACTACCTAGGTCGGAAAAAAATAATGGCGAGACCGCGGGGTATACTAGTTTACTATTAAAAAAAATTAAGTCAATCGTACTTCACTTTAGTAGTTGCGGTATGCGGGCACAGTTATGCGTTACGTGTTTTTATGACCATTTTTTATCTATTTATTTTTTTACGATACATAACGAAGATGCTTAAAATATTATGTTTTTTCAATTCCACGTACTCATCACCCATTTATATCGCAAGGAACATATTTAAAAATTTATCGTGAAACCGTGATGCAAACCTTACACGCTCATGGTCTAACAATTTGGGCTCATCGTGGTGCTGCTTTGACACATTTTAATATACCTAGTAGGTAGTATATTTATTTTTAAGGTAAGTTAGTATTACAATGAAAAACATACGAGTAAACGCATTATTGAAGTTGAAGCAGCTGTAGGCACATACAAGAGATAGGTGACCGCATTTGAACGGAACGTACTACTGATACTAATACTGTGGGTCTGTCTATCGTCGAGAGGCCTTGAACTGTTTAATTGACACCGGCTTTTCTCTTTGTACAGTTTTAGAGGTCACTAACCGAGAGCGATCTAAGTCAAATAAATAAACAAAAAGCAAGTAAGAAGGTAAGCAAGATTCTGGGTCCGCCCGATGAAGGCGTCGACTGTTGACTGCCTGTCGGAACAGTCAGTCAACAGTTCATTCGGCAAATAAATAAGTAGATGCAGATTGATGTGATGTCGTTTACCTTTGCTGGGGAATTGTAATAAGCATGAATGCTATGCCAGGAAAGTAGAGTTCATTAGCACACAATGTTCCTCAGGATCCAAGGTAAACAGTGAGTTTTGCTGGACAAGGACTGATTTTAGGTTTCGAATTCATTATCTTCGCAAAATTGATCAAATTTGGGACAAAACGGCGTGTTTCTTATGGCGTCGGTCAATCGAATAATGTATTTTTACTATTGGCTCCTCAGTCAAATTATTCTCGCTAGAATTCATCATCATCATCATCATCAGCCCATATTCGTCCACTGCTGGATATAGGCATGTCAAATTGCACTGTGAACTGTGTCTGGAAACTTGATGCGAGAAGCTAAAAATATATCTAGCTCCCTAGCATTGTTACTTGAATTGTGAGCATCGTCACCGAACCATTCCTACATTGTCATAAACGTAAATGTCTGGCTCGTTCAAATTCATTACGATTCTTGAAGCATCCCCAGGTAGAGTATTATAACCAACCGAAAATACGAATGAACATAAAAAAGGTACAGCAGCCCGAACATAAAACTAAATCACCGCCGACTCGCCTGTAAAGTGTAAGAAAAGAAATCTTATAAACTGTAAATGTCTCAAAAATGTCCCTGAATCCCTGTCCAGGAGGAAAGTAAAGTTGTATCGTCTACTGAATACAAATTGCACAACATTGATTCACGGGGAACGTGCCTCGGAAACTCCCAATCCAATCGAAAACTTGTAGCGGGGGGGTAACCCTTGGATTTAATCCATCGGTAATACGAAAATTGATGTAAAAGGTTTCGCCGCACCCCGCGGCACCCGCAGCCCACGGTCCATACAAAGTGTATATGTGCCACGAAAGATTTTCAGATTTTCTCTGTGGAATCACGGCGCGGCCACCACTCAAACGAAACTGAGACGTGTTGCAATTTGCACAAGGGCATAATTCGATTGGCCGCCGGGATTATTGGAAGCAATCCCGTTTGGAAAGAACTGAGGTACGTGATCAGGAAGTTGAAATGATGACAACTCTGCGAAGGACGCCATTGTCGTAGGAGGGACCCGGCAAATTATGAACAGGTTACTTTTGAAGTTTCACGAAATTTTCACTTTGTTCGCTCGTATTCCGGAGACAAAATTATCCATCTGAATAATGTAAGAATGGAAATAGCATGATTACCAACTGTCTATATAATATTTGAAGCATACTTACCTCCTTTCAATTAACGATCCCATAAAGTTTTATTGTGGTTTATTAATCTACATATAATACAAAAAGATTCTAAGCGCAAAATTAGAGAACGTTTGAACTAATTTCACTAAAACTTTAATTATATTAATTAATAGGAAAGTAAAGCCTTTTAATGACAAAAATAAGAGAATTGCATGGGAAATGGTATTATTCTAATTCGTAATCAGATCTAAGGCAGGACTCAAACTCAAATGTATTTATAGACGTTTGTCAAATCCACTAGTATCAAACAACATATCTAAATACACACATCAAAAGTGTCTAGGGATCAAGTACATTTTAGAAGTTTGCAATCAAGAATATATTTTACAAAAACTTAATTCATTCATAATTTATTCAAAATGTGGTGATAAGTCATTGATGGACAGGCATGGGGAATTATGTAGGAGACCTATCCAGAAGATTAGATTTGATTTAAATAAATTAAATTTCTTTTTAGAGCTAAAAATGTTCTTCCTAGACACTTTTGATGTGTGTACACTTCTAGGTCTGGAACACCCTTCTAATAGTGTTAAAGACTCATAAGTACATGCCTTAAGGTACATGCATTTTTAGCGAACACGAACACATATTTTAATCCAACACCGAACGCATACAACAAATTTCCTCGTTAAGGTGCTGATGCTCTCAAATAACCCACTGAAAACATTTCACAAATGGTCACGTGGCGGTAATCGAACTGCCTAACTTAAATCTTACTAATATTATTAACGCAAAGTATTTTCTTCCAATCATTTATTCTTCCTCGTCCAGCAGTAGCTGATGATGATGATTATTCCTCCTTCCGGATTGAATATCCTTTATTAATACATTATATTGGTTGTTCCAACCGTTTGACCACCATTCTGCCTGATGTTAAGCAGCGATGTAGTCTACGATGGAGCGCACTTGTTTATTAGGTCTGGATTAAGAACGATATTACGACATCACAATGTTTACCGGGTGAACTTGTCCCTTAAATTAGAGTCTGACTACAAAGTCAGAGGTTCAAAAAATCGGAATTGACTATATTTATTTTGCAAAGTATCTATTCCCACATATTCTCTGAACTAAATCTTACTTCTTACTAATATTATAAATGAGAAAGTGAGTTTGTTTGTTTGTTTGTTCCGCTTTCACGCCGTAACTACTGAATCGATTGCTTTGAAATTTTGCAGATGTATAGTTAAAAGTCCGGTTTAAATAATAGGGTACTTTTTATCCCGGATAAAAATTATGTCCCCGAGGGAAAACAAAAATATTCCTTTATACCGCAATATAACCGAAGTCCACGCGGGCGAAGCCCCGGGCGGAAAGCTAGTATTATAATAAGTCCAATATTAATACGTGGGGTAAGTCATAGTATGTAGGTGCTTATAAAATTACTTTGCTAACTCATTTTGATGGCACCGTAGCAGATGAAACTTTCCCAATTTATATTCGCAAACAAAATTTCTCAAGTCGATATAAGTTACCTATGACAATGAGTGGATTTATTCATCCATTATCCGGAACTGAACGAATTCCCGGCTTTTAGAAGGTTGATATCGGAATTTTGATCTAAGTTTAACTAAATTTTATAAGTAGGTAGGTAGCTATGTACAAAATAAAAATAGTCTACAATGTATAAAATACACAGTTGAATTGAAATGAAATTGTATCTCTATCATTGTTACTAGGGGTTCGCCCCGGCTCCGCACGAAAGCAATGCTAATACTAGTTTTTTCCCTGCTGTATTATGCTTGTACTATATACGTACCTTCGAAACCTTCCTCTGAGTCATCGTATCTATTTAAAAGCCGCATAACCATTGGATATATGTATTTTAGTGAATTTGTTTTATACATACATACACTTCTCGCCTGTCTCTCAGAGGGGTAGGCAAAGACTACAGATCTCCATTTGTCACGGTCCTGACATACCCCTTTCGCTTCATCTACATTCATACATCTTTTCATACATGACCTCTGGTTTCGAGTATCTTTCACGCCACCTTCCGCCAGGACATCCAATCACCAATCTGGTAGATGTATGTCCTTCTGGGGCGACCTCTATTCACCCGGCCCATTAAATCTCTTTCGTCAATGGACTTTCATCAACTCTTTCCATATGCCTATTGTTTTATACTATGATTCCATTACTATCGACGTCCTAATCCAGATCTAGCCAAGATCAAGCTTAAAAATCCATTCAGTATTTTTTTCTGTGAAGCTATAACCCACAAAATAGTAAACACAATCTCAAACTTAATAGAAATCTTAGCGGAATCATTGAAAGGCTCAGTAAAAGAACAGCTAGAAGGCCCCCATTATCATCCAGCTATTGCTGACCTATTGTGACTTGGGGTGAAACGTTTGCCTCTTTATAAATTCTACACACTTTAGGGTATGAATGATTCATTATAGCATTATCCTCTACCCTGTTTCACAGGTCGACCGGCGCCGGATGCTTATTAAGTCCGTCGCCGCCAGTTTTGCTGCCATAATTGTCAACCGGCGCCGATCGAACAGTGAATGCTATTTTAACCTTCTCCTGTAGTTGTTTATCTAACAGCAGAAGGGCCGACCACGTAAAAGATGGTCGGCCCTTCTGCTGTTATAAGTCCTGAGTAAATCTGGCTCCCCTCCTTGGGTCTCAACTCTGAAAATATTGAACACACAATACGCCTAAGAGCTTACTATGACGTGTCATTGCGTTTAAATTTTCATTTACAGATTTTCTGTACATAATTGAAATTAAATTACAATCCCTCACACTCGTTTCGTACCCCCACATTAATTTATTGTCCACCACAATCTATCCTATTAATTGAAACCCCAGCCACGACGTGATAAGCGGAACTAAAGCGCCTCTAAGCTCAGGAAACTGTAAGGCGTTACCTGATAGCATCACATATTGTGCCAGTCCCCTTTGTGGTTAACTTGAGGATTGTTCTTAGCTCGTTTAATAGGAGTTGGTGTGAGCTGGTGTGTGCCCCGAGCCCTATTGTGCCCGAATTTATCGGTAAAGAACAATGATAAATCAAATTGGAATTGGCTTGGTTCAGTAGTTTACAACACGTTGAATGCATCGTACCTTCTGTGAATGTGTTTTCTTCAATTGATGGGTCAGGATAGGTTGGTTGGTGTACATTCGAATTTGTCTACTGACGTAAGAGATTTAGCCCCTAAAGTTTCTCCTACAACTTGAAAACCCCAGAGATTTGAACTCTTAGCGCTTAGTGGCTATAGATAACGCGTTACTATAAACGGTTTTCGATGAAAATGTTATTTATGTACATTACAGTACAAAGTTGCTGCCTCATGGGTATTTTGTATTTCTATAATATTTTATGTAATATTATTGAAATTATTCGGTTGTACGTGCGTAGTGTACATACTTTGATCATGACATCGTTGGATTATGTATATATAGTATCTACATATTACAACCGGTCTATGATCACAAAGTCGAGGATTGTGGCACATGAATACGTGGTTCCAATACTTCAGCACTACCGATAGGACTACTTAAATATTCAGAATTATTCAATTAACAAACTCTATAATTAGCCATGTACCTCAAATCTTAAGTGGTACATTTTTCTGCCTTTTCGTATAGGATTAAGCTGCTAAGCTTTTTTCACATTTGGTGGCGATAATAATAGTTTTTTAAGCCATAACCGCTGTATGTCGAAAAATTAAGTTTGAAATTCAATAACTCGACAAATATTCACTTTCATGTAGGGGTTCTCATAGCAACATTTGAAAATGATGCTTAATCCTATACGAAAAGGCAGAAAAAAGTACCACTTAAGATTTGAGGTATATGGCTAATGGCCTAGTACACAATGTGCAACCACAAAATTATTAAAACCTACTAATAAAAAATTATATGTAGCTTAGCTACTTTAAAATACAAAAATGTAAAACATTACAATTTACTCTCGCACTAGGTCTAGGACAGGACAGGGGAGATTTAAACTTTTGGAAAAAAAAAAATACCCACTTCCCACGCTTTAATCCCAAAGCGGAGCAGACAGAGGCACTTGCTTAATTAAGCAAATTGCCCACGGCAAAAAGCGTATTTAAACCCAACGTGACAGGGGTGGAGCCATCACCGTTATACCGGGTCCACACACCTTGGGTGTGCGGGTTTCATCATGATGTTGTCCTCACCGTACGAGCGTTGCGTTGCGTACATAAGATCTGAAAAAGAGTCCCATTGGTACACGTCCAGTAGCCGGACTCGAACCCGCGACCTCCCGGTTACAAGTCAAAGATCGGATAATCAACTGGATCACAGATGCTCTTTCAAACTTTGTTTAAAAGTAATTGTCTCTATCTACCCAATTAAGGCAAGGGCGTATCATATTACAAGCGCCCACTTGGACGCCTGTAATATGATGGCTTGGACATTATTGATGTAGTTCGGAAATATGTCTTGAATCAGCTGTCCGAAATCCCTGAATTCCCACACAACCGACCAGTGGCTATTATCAAATTATTTTCCCGAGTATCGAGTTCCCGACGGTAATGGATCGCTTTCCGAAATCACAGAATAGTTCACTGTAGCCGGACAAATGGGGCGAAAAAAGACAGCCTCTAATGTAAGGTCAGAGGATCGATGGAAGACTCGAAAACAAATCGCTTTGATTAGAGCTCTCGGAGTAGTAAGACGTGCTGTGTTGTATTGCCGCATCTATCAAGTTAAACATCTCTGCCACTTTTTCGGAACCTGGACGCGCCGTGACCCCCTTTAATTATATGCATTGTTGTTCTTTACAGTAATTTATTATCACGTGGCGCAGAAGTCTGAGTCAGCGAGGTGTAAAAATTTCCGGGTCTTTTTACACGCAGTCGTCTGATCTGAGCCTGATTTACTTTGCACTATATACGAGTATACTAAAGTCCAGATACAGGTTTGGTTAAATACATAGTTATTAATTTAAATAACATTGTCAACATGACAAATGCTAACCGTTAATAAAAGCGGTTATAGTTATCGCGTACATAGTGTGAGAGTTTAGTTAAAAAAACGCTGACGCGGCAAACGATTTTACATAGCCAGTATACATTATTAACATCGCTTCTCTGCTATTATATGCATGTATTATTCAAGGATAACTCCTAAATAAGGCCGCATCACAATCGGAACAGACAGCGACATTCCAAAATTAGGTTTGATAAAAGGATTTTTGAAAACGGTCTAGAAATTACCTTAATTTACTACGTATATTTCGTCTTCAACCGCGTCCAGTACGAAGGGCGCGCGGGGTCGGGCTATTAGCAGATTGACCGGCGTCTGTCAGGAGCCGCTGGCTGTCTCGCTAGTTATTGATCACCGCAGGTGATCAGCTCTTTCAGACTGATACAAACACTAGCCATACGTACGTGTGGAGACAATGGGTGCTCCAGTAATTACTTAGCTGTAAATGGTTAATTCATTATTGTAACCGGAGGGTGGGATTTTGAGAGAATGACTATACAACTATTCGACCGTCGTTGGTAAGCTACCTTATTTCAAATAATCAATTAACTTGTAGATTCCACATCCTTATCATACTAGATATTACGTAAGGCACTTAAATTAATACTATCATATTTCTCTTGCTCTCTAGGGACGTAAGTTTATGTACTATGTATTAAGTTAGTAAGACGTATTATTTTCAATTGAAACGTGTTAAGTTCAATACCAATGCATATTTAATGCCCAACTACTAGCAGACTACATAAATAAATCATAAGCACTTAAAGTACAGAATATTTTTTCTCCTAGGTTTATAATATACTAGCTGTCCCGGCAAACATTTGTTTTGCCATAATAAGTTGCCTTTGTACCCCGTGTATTGGGAGAAATACAACTGGGAGATCCATAAAAAATATATAGTAGCCGATTCTCATACCTACTGAATACGCATATGAAATTTGGTAAAAATCGGTAAAGCCGTTTCGGAGGAGTATGGCAACGAAAACTGTGACACGAGAATTTTATATATTAGATTTACAGGTATTTTTGTATCTAGATATTTTTTTAATGTCAATAGAACCTTTTGAATCCTATGTAACTTCAATTTGATGACGAAGATCATAGTGACACTGTGTCCAAAAAACGTCCTTCCTTTATTAGATTTATCCCGGCATATTGTGCGTGGAAAATAGATTTGTTCGCTCTGTTACTTAGTAATTCAAGGAATAACGTTTTATTTGACATTTGATAGACATTCGGCTCGAAGGACCACCGAATTCCACTTACCTAAATCCCAATGTAGGAAAACAAATTATAACTCACTAATTCAGGTAGGAGGGGACTGAAGTATTCGTACGTTAGAGTAGAAGTTGCCCCAGAAGAACATACATCGACTAGATTGGTGATGTCCTGGCGGAAAGTGGCATGAAAAGTACTCGAAACCGGAGATCATGTATGAAAAGATGTATTAATATAGATGCAGCGAAAGGGGTGTGTCAGGACCGTGACAAATGGAAATCTGTAGTCTCTGCCTATGCCTCTGGGAAACAGGCGTGAAGTGTATGTATGTACCTACGTACGTTGGAGAAATACAAATTGGACCTAACTGCTACAACACGCGTTTTAAGAAAGAATGGAGAAATTAGGTGTTAAAAACCAGACCAAGTGAGAATAAATTACTATTCGATTACAAAGCGGTGTTGGCTAAATTGTGGGCATTTGGATAGTAAGTTGGAGGGACGTACTATTCAAATGCCCACGGTACACCAAGCGTACATATTTAATACAACGTGATTAGCTGGTGGACCCACTGGCGTCAAAGAATTTACACATTTTGTGGTATTCAGGTCTCATCACTATCTACACAACATGAGAATTGCATAGCACACATAGGAATTAATACACATCTAATGCAGCCGGACTCGAACCTAGATCCTCACTATTGAGAGTCCATGTATTCGACAACTAGGCTAGAGATACGCTCCCGTTATTTTTTATGTACGCAGTTATTCCTGTTTTACGATGTTTAGAGACGACGTAAACAATATCGAATATAACGCATACACACACACACACACACACAGTCCGTAATGATATTAATTGGTTAGAGATAAAGCTGAAATAAAACTACCCGCGCTTTGTCGTCACGATTCCCGATAATAAAGGTCACCGCCCATTACGAATCCTTCCATGAATGTCGGCGTACATTATTAGGGTAAAAGGACATAAACGTGATAGAAGGGCCCAATGACAATTTTCCTTCCTCCGCGTAATTGTATGTGAAACCCTTTGTTCAATTGGGCAGGTGGGGATTGCAGCTTATCAGTGTACAGTCGGCCAAGAATCTGATCTATTCCTCCTAAGGTTGAAACTTCTATGAATGTAATTAAACGTTAAACACCATAATATAACAAGCGTCTGTAGTCCAGTTAGTCGGATACTTGACTTGTAACCGGGAGGTCCCGGGTTCGAGTCCGGCTACTGGACGTGTACCAATGGGACTCTTTTTCAGAGCCTATGTACGCAACGCAACGCTCGTACGGTGAAGGACAACATCGTGATGAAACCCGCACACCACAAGGTGTGTGAACCCTATAACGGCGACCGGGTTAAATACGCTTGGTGAACCGTGGGTACATGCAGACGCCCCGCATCCTTTGGTCCCCCGCCGGGGACTAAAGGAGCACGCCCAATGACCCTCCCGTATTCACGGGAGGCGAGGACACCACGGGCAGGCGCCAAACGGCGCACACCCCGTTTCCCCACCCCGAAAGGGGGTGAGAAGACCTCGAGTCGGGTACTTGCATTACCAAGTGCCTCTGCCTACCCCTCTTTGGGATCAAAGGCGTGAAGTGTATAACAATGCTAAATTATTATAGACAATTATTTTTACAACAAAACACACATTGCGTTCATACCATGTTAAGTAGCTAAATCACTTGTGTTATGGAATTCAGACAATGAAATATCATTACTTAAATACATTTTTTTTTCTTTAATACTCATATATATAAAACACCCAAACACATCCAACAAGTACTTAAAAGTTCAGTATCCTACGTACCAGTCAGTGGTGGGAATCGCACCGACGACTCTACGAAATAGAGGCAGACATGCTGACCACTACACCAACGGGACCATCAATTGTAATTATTGATATTTTTTTTAATGAAACGCGCACAGACATTATAACTCAATATTGTTCACCGGCTATAGGCGCGAATATAATCATAGACGAGCTCGAGCTTACCTTTGTTATTTCACTCGACGAGACGTTTCGACGCTGTTGCATGCGTCGTGGTCACGAGTGGACTGGAGTGCGGCGGCTGCGACGTTCACTGGTTTGATGCGAATCTGCAACTACCTACAAAGAGTCACTATTTCGACACACAACAGTGAAATAACAAAAGGTAAGCTCGAGCTTGTCTTTGATTATATTCGCGCCTATCTAATATATAAAATTCTCGTGTCACAGTTTTCGTTGCCATACTCCTCCGAAACGGCTTGACCGATTTTTACCAAATTTTATATGCGTATTTAGTAGGTCTGAGAATCGGCTACTATCTATTTTTTAAACTTCTACCAGTTGTATTTCTTCCAATACACGGGGTAACTAATTACGGCAAAACAAATGTTTGCCGGGACAGCTAGTATATGTATATAATTATCCTGTCATCAAAACAGACCACTTTCTTGGCCGACCGTACGTGGTGACTTTGGGCGTTTATTGTGTTACAAGGGTCTAGGTTCGTAGATAGTAGACGATAGGGCCAAAGGCCTTGTATTAGTCTGTGTCGTGGTCAGGATCATAGGAATAATGCTATAGGGCTCTATTTTTAGAGTTCCATGCTTGGAGAAAAGGAATCCTGATACAGAATCTCAGTTCTCATAGATTTTATTG
Organism: Conopomorpha cramerella; assembly: GCA_012932125.1. Classification (NCBI taxonomy): domain Eukaryota; kingdom Metazoa; phylum Arthropoda; class Insecta; order Lepidoptera; family Gracillariidae; genus Conopomorpha; species Conopomorpha cramerella. The sequence goes on along the minus strand of SJJU01005517.1, from coordinate 18,637 downwards.
GGTTTATATGTGTGCTTTACTTGAAAAACTTTGGGTTCTAATATTACATACATACACTTCACGCCTGTCTCCCAGAGGGGTAGGCAGAGACTACAGATCTCCATTTGTCACGATCCTGACATACCCCTTTCGCTTCATCTACATTCATACACCTTTTCATACATGACCTCCGGTTTCGAGTACTTTTCACGCCAACTTCGGTCAGGACATCACCAATCTGGTCTTTATATGTCCTTCTGGGGCGACCTCTACCCACCCGGCCCATTACATCACCCATATAAATCTCTTTCGTCAATCGACTTTCATCCATTCCCTCCATATGCCCAAACCACCGAAGCATGCCCTTTTCAATCTTGGTCACTACGTCTTCCTTCAAACCGCAACTTTCCCTTATCACACTATTCCTTATCCTGTCATTCAATGTCACACCTTTCATGCTCCGCAATGACCGCATTTCTAATATTATTTAAAAAAAAAAGTTAAAACTCGAGGCTACAGAGAAGTTTTATAAAAAAATCAGTCTGTCAAATATAGAAAGAGATACTTTATCCTATGGTCGCTCATTTAGTTGATTTTTTTTGTGTGGCAAGCAAGCATAATGGTATCCATGGCACTGAATTTATCAATTCCATTTTAATTATTGAAAACAAACTGATTTTTTTTCCGTCTTTAGATTTAATTATTTTTTTATAGATATTTTCGAATTTCTATTTCGGGTGTTGATATTCGGACTCTGGATGTGTTACAAATTACTCATACACACCTACCTACATATACATACTTTAATTTATTCGCACCAAAAAAAATGTTTTTCGAAGCAAACACCTTTTGACGACTTTACCGTAAACAAGTGCAATCTAGCTGCACCCACCTGAAGTTGATGGTTCACATTAGACATGACAAATAGCAAAATGTCGCAGGACCGCGAAACAAAACGAGTGAATTCTCTATGACAAAACGGTTATTTTAGTGACGCATGGCATCGTTTCAGACATCATTCCGAAAGGGAGTGTCTTAGACAAGGAAAGGGTGAATTTTTCTTTTTCATTTCCAGAGTGGAATGGTATTCAATGAACAAAAACGTTTGGCTGAATCGTTTGTCTTTACGACTTACCTACCTATCTATACAATTTACTGCCGTTCGAGGAAGTGGTGTATCAATTTTTATGTCAAACCATCATTATGGTAGGTAAAGCTTTTAGAAACCTGACAGGAATAAAAAATAACTTCTAACCTGTGGCAGGGACTTTATGACGGAAAGCGATAAGATGCAAATGGCGTTCTTTATTTCTCATTTTTAAAATTAATTTTTCGCTGCCATTATTGTGTTAATGTGGTGGATTTAGTGTAATAATGTGCTGGTGATGAAAAATAATGTAGTGAGAGTGAGAAGTAAAGGAGAGGACTCCTATTTGATGAATTTGTTATTGCCGTATAATGTTCCACGCAGCATTGAAATGTGATGGTCCACCCTCACATTTTAATGTGTTGACACGACTTTGACTAATGACGACTTAGTATGACTATACTATAACTTGAACACGAAGAGAACTACATTGTTTGTGGCAGAATTGTCAGCTTTAAAGCTTAACATAAGAGCCAAGAAAGAAGAAAAAAAAAACGTGTGGCAGTCACACAAAAAAAATATGGGGTAAGACGTAAAAAACATGATACGCAATTTAGTTGTACTTGCAAGAAGCAAAATTACTAAGGATATCCTGGGTACGATGAAAAGGATTATAGGGCGATGGCCTGGCCACCATCGCCGATACTTATCCATCTAAATTCATGTTCTGAGAGACAAGCCCCCAAAAGTTTTGTTCACCCTATTTGGGATTATGGGGGTAAAATTTATACATTTATGAAATAACCTTAGGGTGGCGTAATATTTTCTCAGTGATTATGAATATCCAAGTCTCAAGTACAGATGACATGATTAATGACATGTAATATAACTTGTGCTAGGTTAGTGAGCTTCATCATTGGAGCTTATGATAACCTTTATGTATTACTTATATTGGCTATGTGCAAAGCGAGTAGTGGTAGAGAGATAACGACCGCAGCGCACAACACGACAGAAATCGGAAACAAATGCGGATGATCAGCTGTCAAATGTTGATTGCTGTACAAAATCAAAGCAAAGAAATGGGCCATGACTGTTGTTGCGTTGTTAAATTTTAACGTGTTGCGTTCTTACATGCTCGGCTAATACTAATTTATTGCATTTTATCTCAGTTTGTGGTTGGAAACAAATATTATGTGTCATAGTTTCAAACCCGGTTTTTTATTATTATATTAATTTTACAGTCTACTGAATATTTTTATTTGCAAAGAAAACTAACAATGTTTACATTGTTATTATTTGACAGCTTCCGCAAATGTTGTAAACGCTACGCGTCGCCACCGTCGCGCACATAGCCAATACATAGCTCAATGCTACCGTAAACACTCTGAAATATGCCTTAGATTGGAAATAACATTTATTATATACATAAAAAATTAAAAAAAAACTGACTTCAACCATCAAAATTTGACAGATTTGTGGTCTTCTCGTGGATCCCATTGAAACTGAACCAAATGTATATGACCAAACGGAAAAAGAATCATCCAAATCGGTCCATCCTGTCAAGTCGCGATCCTGGCAAATCTCTTTCGCCTTTTTCACACATATGCTCGCCGGTTTCGATTTTATAACGAAGAAAACATAATAGAACCGTTTACCATAACATCTATTTCGGAGCTAACAAAGTTATCAGGACACCGTCTCCGCGAGGCGATTACGTATTCCGGCCGCGCAAGCCATATGGTACAGTCAGGTAAATAAGTCTGTCAGCTTTTGCTTTGCACAATGGCGCCCCCGCAGCGAGTTAATTTATTGGACCAAACTTGAAGGAGTTGAGGCCACGAAAATTAGGCATCCCTTGGATCTTGTTACTTTAAAATTCTGCCACTAATGTTACAGTTTTTTAGTTTTTGTGCGAGAAATAACTTTCCTTATGTATCTGTATGTTTACGTTTAGAAAAATAAATGTAATGATCAGCATTTTATACGTGTTACGGCTTCGGTTCATTCAGGTTCCATGGTGAAGGAAAGTCTTTTCCTATGTGATAGTTAAGAAGGACGTGAAAAAACATTAAGTACTTATTTTAACGTTTGGGTGTCCTAGGTGAAGGTTAAGACATGCTGACAGTTTGAATAAAATACAGAAACACTTACATCCATATTTTTAATTTACGATATAATTCTGCTCCTGAAATGTGACAGATAAGCCTCCCAATTTTTGAGCTAGTAATATTTTTTTTGTAAAGAGTCTAGTAGGGTTAGTCTAGTGAAATTTTTGTACTAGTTACATAAGTTGGAGGTACGAATTAGTCTATTTGTCATTATATTTTGGTTTTCATTTATGTGTTAGGCTGATAAGTCTATTTGGAGAAAATGCAGTTCATAAAAAGGTCACAGTAGTAATTTTAATTATTCTGTATCCATTACTTTTTCTCTGCTCTGAGAAAGCTTATAGTTTTTTCAATTAAAGCTATTTCACTTTGTATATAAAGTCAAAGTTATGGTTTTTTAATAGTGTTGACCTGCAGTGGACTACTCGCTACCCGTAACTGCCTTCATAATTTCCTGCGTGTTTGTTATCACAGTTCACATAAATCAACATCAGCTAAAAAATACTAAAAACGAAAATCGTTTGTGAATAAACAAAAACAAAACCATTAAAGGCGATTATTGTTTCCCGCTATTTCAGTGGGCACCCTTTACAGGTGGCATTTCACGAAGTTTAGCCGTCTAATGCAAAACGTGCTCCTAACAAGTTTCTTTACATCCAGTAGCTGCAGCTAGAGCTGAAATTCCACGGTAGAGTTAAACAGCTATTATCATTACTTTACTAATATAGATGTAGATACGTAGTAGGTTGCTATAGGATAGTAGTTTTGGAAGAACCAAGAAATAAAGTTCAAACTAAATTGTATATTTTATTTCTAGCGCAGTACAGTCTGAAGGTCTTCAAGTCACGGGTACCAAATGAACAAGTGTGCTCCATCGTAGACCACATCGCTGCATAACACCAGACAGGATGGTGTTCAAACATATTCGATGTTCTTAAAAATAATTGGACGTAGTTACACAGAAAGGACTCAATCCACACTTTGCCCGAAAATTAGTTAGCTATAAAGGTAAAACCCTCCATGGATATTTCTTTTCTACTTACCTTCATTTTATATAACCTTTATTACTAAAGAGTACAGACAGACTACAGTATTTACAAAAAAGTTTTCAAGCTTCAACTCCACAATTCAGTTCATTCAGTATTGTTAGTCCTAGAGCTTTTCCAAAGATCAGACAGCAGATCCTATTAAGTTTGAACGCAACAACATTGTCATACCTGCAATTTCAGTGCTCTCCGTTTATGTACAGTTTGCCGCAAGATTGAAGTATAAATACATTTGGTATTTTATGACGCTTGTGCGGTAAGCAAGTAGTATTTTTTATCATGACGGGAACGGTGAGGTTTTGCCCGGCGAATCTTAGGCATCTATATCCAATTATGCAGACAGCGGGGCGTCGGTGGTGGAGGTGGGGGAGCGGCTGGACCAAATGAAATTATTGAAAAAAGGGCGCAGGGGCAGACAAGCAGTGGTGCACTCCACTCACTTCAAACGGTGACAGTCCTTCTGCCCGCAAAATTCTAGGCAAACTACCTGAAGGCGTGTTTTCCGATCCCTCCTCGTGCTTCCGTGACTTCGGTAAGGCCCGAGAATAGGAAACTCCATTTCCCATTTGGCCTTTTAACACCGACTGTCCTCTTCTTCTGGATCTTTATACTTCTGGATCTTTATACTTCTGGATCTTTATACTTCTGGACCTGAAGGCATGTTTTCCGATCCCTCCTCGTGCTTCCGTGACTTCGGTAAGGCCCGAGAATAGGAAACTCCATTTCCCATTTGGCCCTTTAACACCGACTGTCCTCTTCTTCTGGATCTTTATACTTCTGGACCTGAAGGCATGTTTTCCGATCCCTCCTCGTGCTTCCGTGACTTTGGTAAGACCCGAGAATAGGAAACTCCATTTCCCATTTGGCCCTTTAACACCGACTGTCCTCTTCTTCTGGATCTTTATACTTCTGGACCTGAAGGCATGTTTTCCGATCCCTCCTCGTGCTTCCGTGACTTCGGTAAGCCTCGAGTATAGGAAACACCATTTCCCATTTGGCCCTTTAGCATCGACTGTCCTCTTCTTCTGGATCTTTATACTTCTCGTTCTAAACGCGAGCCAGAGACAGCTGTTAGTCCTTAAGCAATACATTCCTTTTAGTTTATTTATGTTACACGGCCCTACCCAACGCCCTTGATGTGAGAAGGCACGATCCTTTATGAATGTCTGGCGGTAGAAAACAGCAGTTATTAATTGCCGTAGATTCATTTCATTTTCATTCTATCTAGCATTGCATTAAATAATAAATCAATATAATAAAAATATTTATTATATTTATTACAACAATACACACGTTGCTTTCATCCCATGTTATGTAGCTAAAGCACTTGTGTTATGGAAATCAGATAACGAGATATATTTACTTATATATATTTTTTTTAAATTTAAATACACGTACATTACATATAAATAAAACACCCAGACACGTTCAACAAGTACTTAAAAGCTCATCATCTAAGCATCTGTCAGCGGTGGGAATCGAACCCACGACCCTACGGCAGAGTCAGACATGCTGACCACTACACCAACGGGCCCGTCAAATTATTACGTTACCGGTCTATTATGTCACTAACTTTGTAGTCCTGTGTATTTCTCTGTAATAATATTCAGGAATAAACATATTTAATATTCAGAACTTAATGCATTAAATTTTCAGTACTAAATTCAGTACTGACTAGCCCGCACTTATGTTCTCCCATCTTGTGAGGTTGACTGGTAGAGAATACTTTTGAATTAAGTCCACCCACTGTTCTTTTAGTGCAATAAAGTATTAAATATGTATAAATACATCTTTAGTTGTTGTCCGTTCTGTACATGGAAGATCTGTCCCTATTATTTCACACCTCCATTGAGCAGGCTTGTCAATACATATTGTTCCCATTTGTACCATCACAGACAATATAATATCATGCACTATTTCAGTATACGTATACACCTGAAGGTGTATTGATTTCACGTGACCATTTTGAATTGGGATAGTCGTGACCACACATTACGTGGAATGTTATTGGATAAAGGTCCTGGTTAGGAGTAAACTGTGTAGGTGAAACTGACTGCGTCTGCTAATTTCAAGTGTTCTCAAAATGTTGATGGTCCCATTAATTAATGGATTTTGTTTTAAACTAACAGCTGGCAATATGGTTATTTTTTTAAGAACATGCAAGTAATAAAAAGAACATACTTCTCTCATTTTAATCTCATAGGACTAGACTTACTAAACAAATGCTGAAGGGGTGGCTCTAATGATATTTTTTGTCATTGTATGAGCATTGCGTAGCTACATTGGCTCTGAAAAAGAGACCCACCTAGTATAACCGATCTCAAATGCACATACTCTAGTTGCAAGTATCCTATCAAGTCAAGTATCCTACAATGAGGCTAAGTATGTGGTACTCTCAGTTGATTATTGTTACTTTGACAGATCAGACTTACAAAAAAAACAATCACCAATATCTAGAAGGTTTAAAAATTTTAGCTTTACAGGAATTGTACAATGCTCAGAGTTATTTTCACACACACTATTCACGATTTGCAGTGGGTTTTTATATTTTACATGTAAAACGTTGTAAATGCTTTATTCGTTCCCAACGATCTTATTTTACAGGCGTTTCCTGGTTTTACTCCAAAGAACATTATAATATACAAAATATTATTTTTTTACGTAGTGTAGTGTCCTTTGTGTCCCACGGCTGGGCCAAGGCCTCCTCCATAATATTCCTATTGCAGGACAAGTTACGTTCGTCAAAATAAGATAATAATATGTTATAACCTCTAAAATTCATAATACAGTTTGAGAACCTTAGACTATCGAGTATTAGGGGTAATAAGAGAGTACACTGTAGCTATGTTGTAGCTCGGTTTATTGTTGTAAAATGAATCAATTGTACGTATCGGAATTGAACATGGATGGTATTGGATGCTACAATACAACTTTACACCGGGAGCATTATTAATCTTTTATAGTCTGTGGATAGTTCATTTCTATTGTTGTGGGGCTTATTCATTATATGTTGAAATAAATAACAATTCGGCCATGCTATGTATTGCTTTAATTGAAAATAATTTTCATAATAAGAGTATAATGTGAGCTTTACGTAGGTAGAGGTTTGTAGGTAGAAAACTTAGCGAATATTTTTAAATATTTTTCGGTTAGTCGTGTACAATGGGTATTTTAACAAAGCTTAGAATTTTGTTTTCGCCAATTTCGGTTCAAAAGGCATAGTATGTAGGTATGTTCACATAAGTATCACGAGTTGTAAAGATTTTATTATTATACAAACATTTTGTCTAATGTTACAGGCAATACCTATTGCGTTAGGTACATCATATCCCTCGACAAGTGGTATAGGAAGATATTGATGACTAATTACTCATCCGCCCAGCTTTAAATCAAATTAAAAAAGACAAAAGAGGTAGTTTTTTTTATGTTTGGTACCCCACAACTTTCGAGTAGGTGAACTGCTTTTTATGAGTCTGTTTCATTTGTTTTTCATTTATCTTAACTATCCATACGTGCATCCCGCGTGGTCTCATTTAAATTTGGTTCAGTAGGACTTGGACAGTGGCATCCATGAAAATCAAAGAAAAATGTTGAAATACTAGTTGATGTCGGTTCTATTTTTCTCTCATATACAATCATTCATAGCTTTCACCAGCATATATCATGTATTCGTAGAAATAGAAACAGTGTCATTATTTTTACGGCCATTACTTAGCTCGTTTCCGATTCAAAAAAAGGAATCGATTGGAAACGAATGTCCGCGTGGTCGGTCCAGGAAACTTTTTTTCCGTTCAGCCATTACTTAGGTAAAAACGTACAGAGCCAATGTATTAGGGCTATAAATTTTAAAAGCATTATTTACCCAAAGCCCGGCTGACACTAAAGACCATTTTGGAAAGGCGGGCGTAGGGAACGCGATCTACTCTCAATGAATTTATGTTTTAGATGCCCCATAACGCCCTGCTGGACTCTTACCTCCCGTGTAACAAATTACTCTTGGCGAGACAGAAATATCGTTTCTCTTATTTGATACCTACTTTATTACTTTACTTACCTTTGTGTTGTATGTGGGGTGCTAATATGGTCGGTCTGTTCGGTGTTTGTCCCCTTTCTGCTTTTGCCCACTAGATTTTATAATATTATCTGTATATGTGTGTGTCTTGTTGGCTATCAAATAAATAAGTGTGAATCTCGTGTAGTCTGTTTTCAATATTTTTTGTGTTGTAATGTATTTTTTTTTATAAAGTTGGACATCAAGATTAGGGGAAAAGTACGAACAAACATTAAGGATTTTCTAAAATAGAGCTAATCTAAAAAAAATATAAAATTACACAAAGTACATATTGAGCAAAAGCAGAAAGGGAACAAACACCGAACAGACCGAATAAAAGTATGAGTTATGTCAGTAGTTGCCTCATTCCCAAAGTTAGAATAAAAATGTTCGCTATAAAGAACTAAACAAGTAAGTCCATCGCTGTTCTTTTCGTTTCGGTAAGTAGAAAATTCTGTTATCTTCAAGAGATAAATACAGTTTATTATAAAAATTGATTAAATGAATAGTTGTATCATTATACGGCACTAGTACAACGAAAATTGATAGTCATTGACTTATTTATATACATTACATATGGTAACACAGAATCATAGTTACTCCAATCTATATATCCTAACCCATTGTACTCGCCATCCTAGTCTAAGCCTAGAAAACGAACTCACATGATTTTGTGATATTCATACAATTAGTGCACAACCACGCTGTGCTATGTCCATCCACACAACGAAGTATATTTATTTTTATTTAAGACTAGTGGACGCCCCGCGATTTCATACACTTAGTTTCAGTATTAAAACTTCATACAAATTGTAACAGCCTCTATATAGCGACGCGTCCCACAGGAACAGGATAAAAATATCCTGGTTCCCCCCCCCCCCCCCCCACCAATTTTCAGGTAAATCAGTTCAACCGCTCTTGAGTTATAAATAGTGTAACACGGTTTTCTTTTATATACAATATGTATAGATTTGCACCAAAAGTACAATGGTGGAATTTATACTAAAGTATTATCTATCAGTCTCAACCTCACAAACGTACAGGTCAGTATTCAAATAATATGTAGTTGTAAGTAAATAAAAAAATTGTATAAAACAAAAATGCCTCCAGCTGTCTGTCCCAATGTATGCTTAGATCTTAAAAACTACGCAACTGATTTTGAATGCAGTTTTATTTAAGGAAGGTTTATATGTATTATACATGCACATATTAGCAGCAAAACAATTTTTGTCGGGTCAACTACGATTATAACAAACTTATGTAGGTTTTGCGAGCAGTAATATCGAGCCGGTAGCCATAACCTTTATAACTCCCTATGATCAAAGAACAATTTTTCCTCGAAAGTCATTATTCTCGTTTCGAATGACATTACTGTGAAAGTACATTCCTATCCGTAATTCCCTCGTCATGTCTTTTCATTCGTCTCTCAATTGAAGTTTCTCAAAATAGCGCGTCTAGAGCCCGTCAAAGTCCTCGTGGTGTGATTATCCTCTTGTCGAAGCTCGAGGGTGGCGCGCTCTTTCCTCAGCCTCCGTTGCACTTTACACCTCAACCGAGGAAAGGCTTCAGTTAAAACGCCTTGCAATTGTGAGCGACAAAAATTAAGTTGAGCGCTCGCTTCCGTTTTGCTACGAACGCTACTGTAAGATTAACTATACAGCGTTTATTATAAACTTAGAGACGTACTTAACATGCTATACCGGAGTTAACGTGTCTGGTGTGTGTGTCACGTAATTAATAACACTGACCTGTGGTAAGGAGATTGGTAAGGAAGATTCATGATTTTGATGTCAGCTCACTGCTGAACATAGGCCTACTTAGTTTACATGCATATAAGTACGTCAAGTCCGTTTCACAATAGTGTGGCTAGAAATTATGGACCTCCACTTGTCACGATATATCTCTTCATAACGTCTCCGTACGCCGTGAGGCAGGGCTTGGGTGGTGGTGGGATATCTCTTCATACATGCTCGTCCGTTACGAGTACCCGGTACTTAGTTTACTTCATCAACAGCCACATGACGCCCAATGCTAGACGAGGGCCACCCACAATGATTTACGCGATAATTTGTGGAGAAATGCCAATAATCGCCACGATTGGCAGACGGGTTGGCGATTGCAGTGGTGTTGTGGTTTAATACAGATAGCTCTGCTATCCGTCCTCCAGAGAGTTCCCTAGGTCACCTCTTACGACCCCCACCCCAGAAGGAGGAGAGTTGGCAATAAAACAGGGATGGACAAAGTAAATTTGTGTGGAGTCAAGAAAACGTGTGCTTTGAAAAGAAGCAAAAACAAGTAGACGCGCACGTCTCCAGAGAATGGCCCGTACGCCGAGAGGCAGGTAGGGCTTGGGTGGTGGTAATTTACGTTCCTCACGACGAGAAAAGTTAGGATGGTGACACATAGAATTCACCGTCACCATACAGTTTACTTAGACCCAAATAATTACTTATCATGCATATACTCTCCTCCATAACCCCAGCGTGGTAGACAATACTTTGGCGACATGATGCCTCCTATTTCACTATTATTGTATTGGTGACTCTTGAGACATCTTAGTACGAGTGAGCTTTATAACCTATATATTTATGTATAGCCGACAATATTTATGTGTGCCTCATACGTCGAAATACATTGAACAAAAATTATTCATTTGTGCGGAAAACACGTCAAAATCACTTTTAGTCTGCTGTTTAATTTGTTCGCTGATGAATGATATTATCACTAGAATCAACGTGTTTAAAATGTCTCAACTATGATATTAATGATATGATAAATGCGGAGACGCGCGGAAAGAACTAGTTGAAGGAACTCCGTGTTCAGTTCTGTACAGCAGTGTCTGGAAGAATGCCAACAGTTACAGGACGCGTTCATCGTTTTGTTCCCATGTATCTATTTCAGGGGTATCATTTTCTTGACTTTTGATTTCTTTCGGACTTTTGGGCCACAATATCAATCGGTATTTCTTATACGCTCAAGAACGTGACTGGCATTTCTAATGATAGTGTAATATTGGTTATTGGTATCGTCTGCAGAGGCGTATTTCAATGTCCCAGCCAGATGTTCGGAATCGAGATGTAATTCGTTTTTATTAGATAGAAACATGATAATTTACAAAAAAAAAAAAAAAAAAATACACTGGCTTTGTGGTATGCGGGTTTCATCACGATGTTTTCCTTCACCGTATGAGCGTTGCGTTGCGTACATGGACTCTGAAAAAGAGTCCCATCGGTAAACGTGCAAGTCGAGTATCTGAACATTAGTCCACAGACCTCAGACAGTCCGTATCGAAACCAATTTTCTTTGAAAATCATACGTGATAATCATAATTTGAATATCAACTCGTAAATAGCTAAAGATTTTCTTAATATACTTCGGCCGAATGTCGTAACTATAGAGTTGGGACGGCCGATCGTGGTTTGATTGCCCTAGACTAGGATATAGAACTTTTGTGCTGTGCTGATGCATATTTTGTGTGGTTTTTGACGTGTTAATTATTTGGCTCTGGTTCCTATCTCCTTTACCTCTGAGATCAGCCCCCCTAGCATAGCGCTCCAAGAAAGAAGTGACAAGACATATAAGGTGCGATTTATTGAAACAAACTGAGTGGCACGAAGCGTGACATAACAGCCAATCAGAGTGCGTATTTGTTCTTTTTCGAGTTATTTTTTTTTTAATACACTTTGAACAAAAGTTTGACCACCATCCTGCCCGATGCCAAGCAGTGATGTGTTCCACGATAGAGCACACTTGTTCATTAGGTACCCGCGAGTTGAAGACCCTCAGACTGTACTGCGCAGGAAACAAGTCATTCAGACTCCGACAAGTCATTCCACATCCTGTTCTTCTTGACGTGCGTGCTAAGACTGCCGGTGTCTGAAATGTTCCCAGGATGTTATCATTATTATAACTGGACTCACGCGAGTAAAATCCTTCTACTACTTCTATACCGCTGTCTAAGTTTAAAAGTTAATAGCAAAAAATAGAAAAAATATATATATACCCAATGAACAAACGTATGACCACCACCCTGCCTGATGTTAAGCAGCAATGTGGTCTACGATGGGCCACACTTGTTCATTTACTCTGTTTCTACAGTACATTAGTATATATTTAATGTTGAGATTAAAACTTTCGTGCACACTGAAATTAATACAATAAACGTTTCATTGCTATCACGTCGCACTGATTGACGGGATGTGTCCCGAAAATAGTAAAAAGTTGTTAATATTATCAAGTATTTTCCTTGGTATGTCAATGAGCTTTTATTAAGCTCGAATTACCTTTGTTTCAGTATGGCGTTTCGACACAGTTGCACGTGTCCTAGGTACAAACGGACTGGAATAGATACGGCGGCTGCGACGTTCACTGGTTTGATGTGAATTTACAACTAATGTCAAAAAGTAGCATCTCTATGCGCGTGTCACAAAGAAATATCATAAAAGGTCTGTATTCTGACACTGTCATTAAGCACAGATCTGTTCTCAAGTAAATCTTGTATAAATGAAAGAAACTATGCTCAAGTGACTCTTGAGGTGTTGGTGGTCTCAGAATACGTATTCAAGTGCTAACAAACTACACCTTCTCAATTTGTGTTGGAAATATAATATTACATAGTATGTTCCAGCTGAATGGTGCATGTAACGCGGCCCGTTCCAAATGTCATTTATGCAATTCCAGTGGCAGATTCAGATAGGGCTTGAATGTCGCGAATGCATGAAATGTTTTGCCGTTGGTCACAAGTTGGCCGGTTGCCAGGAGCTGGCTGGTCACTCATTATTCGTCGGACATCAATCACTGAGGGTGGGGTGGCGGCGTGGGCATTATGCTTCTCGTTTATTCCTTTACTAATATGACGTTTTATGTTACCACGCAGGTGGCACGGCGCTGATGGCCCGCGACGTTTTGCTCGTGCGGAATTAGGACTTTGATGGCGTGTATGAATGGATTTGCTGGTGCAATGCATTCGAGGTGCAGTGCTACAAAGAAGATTTTGGCCCGTGAATGTTGATATTATATATTGGTTCTTCGTAAACGTAGTTTTATGTGTATTGTGACTAAGAGCATTTCCCGAATATTATATTATTTATATACTATGTTTTGTCATGTGTCTTATTATTGATGCCTAGATTATAAAACAAAATATTTGCATTTACTTTTCGTAATCAAACACTAAGCGTGGTGGAACATTGGAAAAGCTAGTTAGTAAGTAGCTAAGGGGTAAATATCTTTAAGAAGTATCTTTCCTTAAGATAATTGAAATGTCATATCGGTGGAATCGATGTATTAGTGCAACTTGATAAAGTTGCTCAGTCCATGATACCAAACAACTTTTCCCATAGAAGCTTTACCTATGTATATCACAAAAAAAATGTCACCTCTTCATTCAAAATTACCGATCAGCTGACTGCCATTCAGTCTTTCTCAAATCTACCAATGGTTTTAGAAACGTTGTAGGGCTTGTCATCATGAACAACTTTAAATATTTTGCTATGGCGACGATCCGGGGAAATAAAAAAAATGTCTCCATACAAAACTTCATCTCCCGAAGCAGAAAATTGTCTAATTGTCTATTATAGTACATGCATACGATTGAATTTAATTTGAAAGAGGGGTTTTTTAAGTAGCAAAAAACCCAGGATCAGATTCTTGATCTGGTGCACATACATACTCACAATCTTGCAGTAGCGTGCACTGGCTTTTACGACAAGGTAGGCAGTAACCCCCAAGGATTCACACCTATGTATAGGTAACTTGTCTTTATGAAAAACAGGTACCTACATATCTACTCACAAAACACAGGACCTTCGTTAGACTATGTCGTGAGTACAACAAAAAAGGATCTAGCAATAACTGTATTATTAGGTCGGGTAACCAAGATACTAAGGTAGGCAGTGTCTTTTTGCCTACATGGTGTGCACGCCACTGCAATCTTGAAATTAAAATACTAAGTAGAAATGTAGAGTTCGTTGAGTAATGATTTCTAACATTATGTATGTGTGTTTCCGTTTGATTAATTTATACACAGTTTACAGAATTCGTCATTCCAATTTCTTGTATGATATGTATATCATCATTTCGCCACAAGATCAAAGTATGGAATAAATCTTTGGGTTGTCTTGATTAGTGATTTACGACTATCCGCGGGACATGAAACATATCCTGGTAAATATTGTTTTTGAAAACACAGTACGTATAACGTACGCTGATTTGTGATTTATCGACTATATGCAACGCTACTATGCATGTTTGAGTAATCTATAATAATACTAGCTGTCCCGGCAAACATTTGTTTTGCCATAATAAGTTGCCTTTGTACCCCGTGTATTGGGAGAAATACAACTGGGAGATCCATAAAAAATAGATAGTAGCCGATTCTCATACCTACTGAATACGCATATGAAATTTGGTAAAAATCGGTAAAGCCGTTTCGGAGGAGTATGGCAACGAAAACTGTGACACGAGAATTTTATATATTAGATTGTGAAGAGGAAAAATTGGAATGTTTGTTTGCATTGAATACACTTTGGTGTGTGGTCAGCGTGTCTATTCCGTTGGATCGTGGGTTTTCCCACCGCGGACAGGTGTGTAAGTGATGAGCTTTTGAGTACTTGTTGGATATGTATAGGTGTTTTATTTACATAAGTATGTATTTAAATGAAGAAAAAGTGTGGTAAAGTAAGTATATTTCGTTGTCTGAATTCCATAACTTATGTTTTTTTTGTATTGTAACTTTAGAAGTAATAAAAAGAAAATTAGATTATATTTATTAGTTCTTTTGCTTATTAACTCTTTCCCAGACAGCAAACGCCTTTAGGCGTCATAACAATAAAACATCTAATGTCTCTACTTTTCTGTCCGCCAATGTGTTAAACAGATTCTGTTGAATAACAAACTTAATTAGAAGGCTAATTTAGTTCTGAAGGAACGCACGTTCAATGACTCATACGCGCAAATACATAACTTACTACAATGAAAGCGCTTTCAAATGCACATGAACCTCCAGCCATGTTGATTTCATGTCTGAACGCTATATCGTAAAACCCTCGTCAAACTATGTAAATAAATATTTTACTTATCGTGTGCAACAACGTTATAAATAAATATAAGTGCCTGCTTGTGCTTAATTATCCCAATTTAAGTGCAACATAGTGCGAATTTATTTAGTAAGTAAAATGCTTACACATCAATGTTACATACCGTCGTTTTATCTGTTAGTAAAGGCTTTTTATTTACGTAATACATTGTCATAATGTCTGCAATTTTCTTTCATAAAAACCTTTTTAATAAGCGCAACATTCGTCATATACTTAATTGGTCAAATGCTTAATTGGAAAAGCCTTGCCAAATACGTAATTCGTCAGATCCTTAATTTGTTATTTCCTAAAGTTCAACAGATACTTGACTTGTCAAAGCTTTGTACAATTAAGTAAAATAATAAATGCTGCAGTCTCTTCAACTATTTTTGCTCCTCCTGACTAGTTGAACCATCAATGGTAGTATTTATTTTTCATGTCTGTCACTCAACCCACCTGTACCGAGACGTTCTTGACAAATCAAGCATCTGACGGTAATTAGAAAGTAACAAGTTAAGGATCTGAGGAATTGCGTATCTGGCAAATTTAGTTGTTAACCAATTAAGCATTTGACCAATTAAGAATATAATGAATGTCTGTGTAATCTATCTGTATAAAAATGAATTGATGTTCGTTAGTCTCGCTGAAACTCGAGAACGGCTGGACCGATATGGCCAATTTTGGTCTTGAATTACACGTGGAAGTCTAGGGAAGGTTTAAAATGCAAAAATTCTGCTAATACACGGGGTACAAAGTCGACTTCCTATGGTAATACAAATGTTTTCCGAGATCATTAGTCTTAAATAAATTGTTCGAGTCGTTCTCAAGTTTTGCGCTTAGATTACATTAAGCTGTTTATTTTAATATAATCTTTAATTAAAAAGATAATGAAATTGACAGTGTAAAATATGGCATATTAAGAAATAAGTTATATAACATAACATATTAAAATTTCTAAGTACTTTGACATAGGTCTGGTGATCTGATCAGTTGTTTTTAAATTACGGGATAACCAACGACGAAATACGGGATAGACGGATATAAAATATGTCAAATATGTTGTAGTCTGAATGTTTGACAGATGGAAAGGAAATGTACGATTAGAAAGGTTCATAATACACACGTACCCTCGTATTCATAAAGTTAGAACAACACTAGTGCGCTCTTAGTAAAGGTCTCATAACTTGGTCAAATGTACGCCAAATACAGACAAACCAATGCAAATTGATATACGTCAACTAGTTAGTCAACGTTTTAACTTTTTATGAACTAACTTTTACAACGATACATGATCAATAGTGAGAATGAAAAATAGATTTACAACCACACTTGCTGACAACAAAATTTACAATCAACATTAATTAAACAGCTTTTCTGATATACATATCGTGTTGGATTACTGATTAGAAAAACTCCATAGATAAGGACACAAATTTGATTCTAGTAATTCAATTTTAACTTCACCGAAAACAAACACAATTTGGTCGAACAAAATTTCGCAGCTGCTGCCGATCATTACATTATATATCACAACTACCTACCTACATGTGTAAACATGCACACATCAAAGATGTCTAGAGATATTGACCTATTTTCCATACTAACATGTGCTCTTAGAGGATATTATTGTCGGCACTTTTTGATGTCACTTTTTAGAAAACATTATAAATTAATACATAGTCACCTTCCGCTGTCTAACCCTATGTATGCTCAAATCTTTAAAACTACAGATTTTGATGCGGTTTTATAGATAGAGTGATTCTTGAGGAAGGTTTTTTATGTATAATACACGCATATAATAAAAAGATCTTTTGCCGGCTAGGCTAGTAAGAAAATAATAAATACCTACACGTAATGCCTTTTATTCCCAAAGCGGGGTACATACAGGCACTTGCTAAAGAAATTCCCATAGTTGACCAAGCCGTATTTAACATAGCGTGATAGGGGGTGAACCCATCGCTGTTATAGGACTCATACACCTTGTGGTATGCGGTTTTAATTACGACGCTACTCGCGCGACCATACCCGCTTCCCTCGGAAGACTGGCGTTGCGCAACAACCGGATAGGGCAGCTTTTGGTATCATTAATTTGACATCATTGCATCTGACAACTATGTCAAAATATAAATATGTTAATGTCGTTTTCTTTGTTGTAATTTGTTTCGATTCGTATGTTTTTTTATTTTTGCTGTTTCTTTGTGTACCTACGTGTTTTTTAAAACTTTCATGAAAATAAAATCATTTTCTTTCTTACGATATTATTCTTCAGCGTATAAGCGTTGAATAGCGTACAGGGTCTATGAAAATGAGACCCATTGGTACACGACATCAGGTTACGAATCTGCAACTGTCGACTGTATATCCAAGACTGCTAACCTAACTATTGTTATTACTTACTACCAGACTCAACAAACGTTGTTTTGCCAATATGTTTGCCGTGATAGCTAGTAAAATTAAAAAAAAAACCAACAGGCAGCGGGCTCATTAAAAGATGGGCGATTTGCGTAAGACAAGAGGGATCACACGTTTTGAGCATTTAATTTAATTTACAAAAAAACCTACTTAGACTTACCTTAAAATGACTACAGCAGATCATGTATGTTTTCAAATTTATTAAAATGTGATTAAAATACTACTAAATACTAACTATACTATACTATACTACTACTAAAATACTTTCGTTTAAAATACTATGTTACTTATGCAGAGTTATTAATTGTTAGCTATTATTTTGATTGGCATCATAAAAGTAGGGTGATTTTTTTTTGACATTAAGTCGGTTCGATTCCCGAAAAAGCAAGTATTATTTAGAAAATCTATGAATGCAGAATTACTAAATTTAAAGAATAACATAAAGTCTTCTTTGAGCAAAATTTGCTATCTACGATATTTAACGTACTTCCCCTTCATGCCCCGTAAGTTTGGGACGCCCTGTATAAATGTATATTCATACACTGGCACTTCCCGTTAAACAGACGGTTTCAGTCGTGCGAAATCCCCCGGTAGATTAAATGTAAATCTTCTAAGCCATTGAGTATATGTGACCGGACATGTTTGATGCGTGTAGGTCGACAGAGGACAGTATCTCGCGAGAGCACCCGCTCCTCCGGATAAAGGTGGCTTCCCACTGATTTACAGAAAGTTTAATATTATTATTGTTTATTTATGTCATAACGTTTTAAAGCGAAACTTTTATTGCATCGCCTCAAACTTTTTAGTCTGTGTGTTGCATGTCGCGTGACGGTCGGCCGCGGAGTAGGGAGTTTCAGTTTTACCGTGGTTTCGTAAAA
>SJJU01005516.1:0-26493 GCA_012932125.1 Conopomorpha cramerella | reverse complement strand
CCCCCCCCCCCCCTCCTCCATATAATCATGGAGGCCGTCGTCCACCAGCAGTGGACGTCATGTAGCTGATGATGAATATAAGAAAGCTTATTAATTAGCTTAAAATCTACCTACTCGCTAAGGATTTTAGATAAAGGGGTAAGGAAAGTTAAGTAGGTACGGGAGGGATTTTTCCTTACAATGGGTTAGGTACTATTTAAAAGGTCCTACTAAATCCACTTCAGAATTCAGATGCATTTAGCATATACATAACTGTACCCAACTATCTCTCTATCATATTCATACGCATAGATTTTGGTAGGTAACCAAACTATTGACAAAAAGCATGAAATCGACACGAGTTGTTGGAAAAGAAGCGGCCTTCGGTATCTTGCAGCTGATATTAAGGAGGTACCTACATATATGTATAAGTGAGATTCGTCGTAGGAACACACTGACCCCCTAGACTGTAGTTACCTATCATACCATCCTTGATCGAATCAGTCTTCACTCTCGTCGACTATTATCAAAGAAATGTATGAAACTCTTGTCATGCTTATCTAATTCTAACAGTCATCCTTACTTGATCCTCTTCGCAGTAAACACGAATATCCTTGGCATTGCACTTAGGTGGCAAGTACTTGCTGTGGTTCCGCGCTAAAGCGTGACGTCATAACAATGCTAAGTCAACGACTTGCGCGTGCGCAGCAATAACTCATACAGCTATTATAGTCTTTACTGAGGCTGAATAGAAGCAGTCGGTGACTAGACTTGACTAGATTCCGAGTTATTACTTTTGTCAAGGTCCTGAGAACCACTGATTTGACGGATGCGATGTCGTTGCACTGAGGGTATGTAGCGTGAAATAGCAGGTAGGTATAAGTAAATAGGTTGGTATGGGAACCTATTTAAAAAGGTTTTTTTTTTGTAATTGTTGACATTTAAGTTATTCTTAAATCAAAACCTATGCCAGATAAACTTAAATTACCTAGATCAAAATTTCTCATTCATTCCAAAGAGGTACCTACCTCCGAATAGCTCATTTTACGGTAGATTGCTAAGTATAACCATCTTAACTGAGTATAACCTACACCTATCTCCTAATATCACCATGGGGCTATGCCTAGGTAGGCTACACATAAGTATTTCGGTAACGGTTTACCGTCACAGCGATGCATGTGTAGAAATCCATACCTACTAAGTAGGTAGATAAGTGCCTTCCTAAAAGTCGGGGTGCGGGATTGGAACTTAAGAGTACCGTCTGGAACTGGACGGGCACATTAGGTACAGTCGGCCAAGAAACTGATTTACTTACCACCCTAGGATGAATGTCAAATGAATGTCATTATACAATGGTTCATGTTTTATTTGTCAAAATATGACTACTTATCCTTATTGATTAACATCACTATAACTAGTGTCATCAAAACTGATGCACCACATGGCGGCTAAACTTACTGTTACTGATAGGTACAGTTACACAAAGTACAGTTATGAAACTTTAGGCTACTTTAACCATGACAGCCCTTTCAGACAAGAACTTAGCACTTCAAGACATGCTGCCACCAAAAGAAAACAAAAGCTTTCCCAAAAAAGAAAATAAGAAAAAAAGTGGAAAATCCCGGGGTGGCAATGGCAGCTTCGCGGGGTGACCACCCGTTTCCATGGTGCGGAGATCATGCCACGTGCAGGCAGCCAATGGGAGGCATGCTCTTCCCCGCCAATCCCCGCCGACCGTTCGCCGCGCCGCACCGGCTCACTCGCGCGGCCCGCGATCTGCGCGTCGCACGCATGCATTGATCACGCGTCAACACACGCGCCTTTCGTACACATATTTCGTGCAGTTACATCGGACAATTAGTTTTCATTGGACCAGTGATAAAAATATAATGTGAGTACGCTTTAAATTTTCTCTTTTGTTGTTGCTTACATGCTGACAGTTCGTAAAATGTCTGTAAATGGGTTAAGTAATTATACCGGCAAGGGCGGCGAGCGTGGGGGTTGGTTTTCAGAACGTGTTAGATTGCTATTTCAGTGTAGATAGCTAAATAATCGAATTCATGATGTACTGGAACAAAATAGTTTTCGTCTACATTATTGCGACGTGATAATCTGTTACCTACATCTATTCTAAAGCAGATAGGAGGTAACTTTAATTACGTAGGTACCTATATACTTAGATATCTAGGTATAGGTAAGTAGATCTAGGTACTTGATATTGTTGGTCCTGTCTACATTGTAGGTAAGTACCTACATACCTACCCGGTTCCTTACCGATTACTAAAATCAACCAGCCTCCCTATGTAGGTTGGTATGTATGTATGTCGGTATAACTAGGCACCGACATCGTCAGCTGATGGATCAGCTGTTCTTTTCAGTATTTGCCTACCTACCTATTTTTTATATGTACGTACCTATTTTTTCCTTCAATAAAGCTAGATAGGCAGGTTTCTAGGTAGTAAAATGCTTTAAATTACCACCTAGGTATTCCCATTATCTACATTGTGACAGTGATGTAGAGTCATAGAGAGTACCTACCTATGTTGTAGAGACAGAGGATTTGCAATAGATATAATATCGGTAAAATTACTAGGTTAAACATTTTCCTAGATGTGTAACCTAGGTTTTACTTACCAGCCTACCTATCTAGTATGAAGTATTTCATTTACTACTTGTGAGTAAACAAATTGTTATGAACCTAAAATAGCTACCATTTAAGTTTATTCGTCATAGTCGTAGGTCACAACGATTTGTAATACCTATACATAACTCGAGATAAATAAACAAAGCAATTTTCTTAGCATACAGTGACTAGGTAATAAGCAAACATTCGATAAAAACGATAATATTGGCAGTTTGGGTACAGCTTAGAACAGACGGAGCGTAACAAATAGCTGGGTTATCAATTCAACTTGTCAAACACTATTTAAATATTTACACCGAAAGCCATATTTAAAAAGCCGGAAGTGTTACGCTCCTGAAACCCTTGACTGCTCCTAAACAAAATGAAAATAAGGTAGGTACTCCCAATATAGTTCATTTATTTCTATGTACTTACACATATACGGTAGATAGGTACGGTGAAGAAAATTTCATGAGGAAATTTGCAAACCGAAATAGGTATGTAGGGCCTGTAACGAGGGTGCGCTTACTCATTCACTGCCCATCACGTTAGGTCACCCAACAGAGGTACCTAGCTGACTAACATGGGATAATAGGTGAGAGGTCCCACCTCGAGAAGTGCAGAATTTCTTAGCGCTCATGGGATGTGAAGCTTTAATTAGAGATGTAATAATGAAATACACACACTTCACGCCTTTAAATCCCAAAGCGGGGTAAGCAGAGGCACTTGGTAAAGAAAATGCCCACGGTTCACCAAGCGCATTTAACCCAACGTGACAGGGGGTGAGCCCATCGCCGTTATAGGGTTCACACAACTTGTAGTGAGCGGGTTTCATCACGATGTAGTCCTTCACCGTTCGAGCGTTGCGTTGCGTACATAGGCTCTGAAAAAGAATCCCATTGGTACACGTCCAGTAGCCGGACTCGAACCCGCGACCTCCCGGTTACAAGTCAAGTATCCGACCAACTAGACCACAGACGCTATTAGAGATGTGATGTCTTCTAGGTCATATTCTATTGGAGGCTAGAGTATTTCTGTGGGTAGGCTCAATTATTAGTTACGTGCCTTGATAATAGCTCTAACGATCATATCCCCGGATTCTAAAATAATGAAGTACTCGTGTGTCGCTTGAGCAAAGCTTGTCTCTTTCACACAAACACATAGAGTTTACTTGAGCGGAGTTTCATAATTCGGAGATTTCAAATTATTGTGTTTTGTCCTAACACCTAGTAAATTTTCTGAGCAAATTTACGAACGTCAAAAAGTAACAGCAACTATGTTTAACGTAATCTCGTGCGTGGTAATACAACTTGCTACCAGCGCTGCGGGTGTCGAGTCAACGAGTCGCTGGTGCCAGTTTTCCTGTAGGGTTTGGCGGTCTGATGGCAGACACCTGGTTATAAAAAATCTTTTTTTCCTAATATTAGCTCTCAATGTATTTGCTGTAAGAGGTTTCTTTTTAGCAGCTCCCTCACAAAGTATCTGGAAGTTCTAGGAAGGATCATTGATTATTTTTTCAGTTATGACCATTCTTGGGTTGTTCCTTTCAACAGGAATTTTCAAAATCGATAAGGTATATAAACGATGAAGTTATCCGCGAAGACGCATCTTTGTTTTTGTTATCGAGGGTTTTTTGCATTTCGTCTACACTGGAAAATCAGTCACCGATTCTCGGTCGTTGGCGAGCGGTCATAAAACATAAAATATGTAGGTATAGATTGTCCCCAAGTTTAATTATATTAATTCAAAAGCAATAAATACAGTACCTACCAAAAACATTATCACATACGTACAAATGAGATAATGACCACGTACGGCAGCAGGTATGTAGTCGTGATCATGTGGGACATGAAAATCAGCTGTTCGGTACAGTCGTGTACAGATGTCACTACGTCGATATAGTCCAAATTTCTTGAGCTCTCCCTTCAACTTCTTTCTCGCAAAGTTCAGCTCAGTAAGCAATGATTAGCATAGTGGAACGTGCTATGGAAATGATCGCATAAGAACCAGTTTTTGTTGAACTCTAAAATCTATGGGGTAGTATTGATGCAAAGTTCAGGTCTAGGTCATGATTATTGAACTGAGTTCGCAAATAAATTATCAACTGACACCCTATGTGACCTCTTATTTATCAGACATGCATGAGTGCCGATAAGGAACGTGAAGTCTTGCAACTTTTTTTTTGTAATCTGTGTTTTATTTTTATTGTGTAATATCAAGAAGATATGAGTATCCTGGTCTTGACTGTGATTATAACTTAGTAGGGGGTAGGTACCTAACCTACCCATATTTTTTGGAGAAATTATTTTATTTTCTAAAAGGACATTTCGTTGTTGATTGAATGGACATATATTTTTGTGGTCAATGTTTGGTCCAACGAAAACGTCGAACGTATTGTTTTAATAAGTATCTACGTACTACGTACTGTTTTTTTAAGGCAAACACGAGTGCTTTACAATGCGTAATAGATATTTCTCGTTGGTCTGCTAAGTATATTGTGTTTGACGGAGTACTCAGTCACTACAGTCAAGGACTACAAAAATATGTACACATACCAAAATCTACGTACCTAGTACCGGAACCTGTTATCATCATCACTTCTTCAGAAATCCATTTTGCGGGATTTCTGGAAAATTCTGACAGAGAATATTATCAATGTACATAGAATAATAATAAATTCTGACTCAGTGCATACTATGACTATGGTCATTCATATAATTTAGGTACTATTGTCTGGTTTGTTTTTAAACCCCCACGCAAAAACGACGGGGTGTTATAAGTTTGACGTGTCTGTGTGTTTATGTGTCTGTCTAAGGTAACGTAGCTCCAAAACGGATGATCCGATTTTAATGCGTTTTTTTTTTTGTTTGAAAGCTGATTTGATCGAGGATGTTCTTAGCTATGTTTTATCGATATTTGTTCACCCACTCAAAAGTTATGGGGGTTGAAAGTGGGGATCAAAAATTTAACTGAATAAATATGGCCAAGTCGGGTATCAAATGAAAGAGCACGACACGTTTATTTAGAATCCGTTAATTAAATGAAAATTAGATAATTTGTTCATAAGTTATGAGGGTCGAAAGTGGGGAAATAGGTCGACTTTATACAATTATGTTCAAGTGGGGTATCAAATGAAAGGACACTTTAATAGTTATAAAGAAGTTTTCATATTGGATAGGTAGTAGGTACTTGGATTTAAATTTTCTGTCGCCGTTTATCGTTAACTTTTCATAAAAGCCCGACCCTTTTATGAGTACAACCCGCGTTCGATTTTTTCCTTTCTCTTTCTAGACTTATACCTTCAGGAATGAAACGTCATTGTTGCGTGAGAAATCGGTCAGTTGATGGCAGCCCGAGGTCAATGTCAGGGGGCGCGGTCGTATCGGCATTTGCTCTACCACAAAGGCAAGCTGACTGTACAGTTTCTTTGATCTGGATTCGGGCAGTGATTCTAAGTCGGGTAGGTTCAGCGCAGACTTTGTGTAGTTATAGTTGGCTGATATTTTTTCGCACATGATCGGAATATTGGCAGCCATATTGGCAGCCATATTGTGGCGGGTCCTTCTTCTGAGAAGTTAGGACAAGGTACCTAATATTGTTATGTCACAAATAAATGTAAGTAGGTAAGTAATAAAAATATAGTTCTGTCCAGCATTGTGGTAATGAAAGTGGCGGTGGTGAAAATGGGCTCAGTGATTTTGACTTTGAAAGAAACAGATACAAAACCATAGCCATGCCCGTACTAAAACCGTAGTAGATCCTAGAACGGAAAATTTTCCAGGATCAAGTTTAAATGTCTTTCTTTTCTGACCTCCGAGCACAGCGCTCCTAGGAAGACAAAATAATGCGCTGCAAATTGTACAAGCGAAATCGCACTTCAGCGTGATATAACAGCCAATCAAAGTTTTTCCAGAGGTTTTTTATGTCGGGTCTCTCAAGCGCACGCTTTTATGCACCTTTTATGATTTTCACATTATCTGTACAAAAGTTATCATCAATGTGTAACGGGAATAAACTGACAAGGCCACATCCTCACGGACGTCAAGGAAAATTACTTGTTGTCCGAAATTCCCAAATAAACTCTTGACAAATCGCGACGGAGAATATTCAACTAATAGATAATAATCATGATATTATCTTTCATCTAAGCAGACGCTCAGCATTTCCTTGAAAACTCTGATACATATCAATGGAACAGTAATACATTTTGATGACGTAATGACGAGTAACAAATGAAAAAATAATGTACTTTTAAGATCCGTCACAAATTTGCCGGGCATAAATTACAGATCAGATAACTTTAATGCTTGCATCAAAGCGGTTTACGATCGCGGTATCTGCACTTTGATGGTAACGCAGTATGATTTTAACAACAATTTAAACCATTGAAAAATTGTTTGACTTGTTTTGTGACACACAGACCTGTGTAAATAATAATAGATAGAATAATTCCTTGATGGTTTTCCGCCGAATTTACCTTTGACTTTGTTTCATTTCTCGAGAAGTATCTTTGTAGTGCAAGCGTTAGCGCCACCTGAGATTCCTGCATTGTCATGGTGCAAACCCCAGTTTAAGCTAGATGTGAACAGAGTCTCTTAGTAGATACAGTTGTAAAGGGAATAACTTGATACATTAATTCTGATACGTAGGTACTGTAGGGACATTATCTAAAATGGGCCAATTACAATTATGATATTAACATTATTAATTAATTACATAGGTTTTATCATTTTAAACGACAGAAAAGGATAAGGTATTCGTCTGTTTTATGTGTTTGTAGATAACTCCGTCGTTTATGAACTGATGTTGATGGGTTTTTTGTTGGAAAAGAGATCCCAATCAAGTGGTGATCATTGTAAGTTAGGAAACCAGGATCCGGTGATGGCATCCTATATTAGGAAGTTCTTATTTAATTTAGTTTCCAGAATAAAATCGGTTTTTTTTGTCTAAGTATTATTTTATTGAGTATTAAATGTTTAATAGTCCATAGTGCCGAAAAAAACATCTAAATGCATAGATACTTATGTGAAATGTTAATGAGTACTAAAAGTCTACTACTTCACTCGTGAGAATGTGAAGTCATGAATCAGTGTTTTTTTTGTACCCATAAATAGTACGCGCTAGTTTACAAATATTAGTTTGTTAGTAATCAGTATAATGTTCATGATCCAGAGACTCAGAAAAGAGAGTTTGATATCCTGGAATATGACATAGGTTATTTTTTATACTTCCGGGGTACAACAGCAAACTTTACATAATGTTAGACTTTGAATACGACTTACGGTAAGAAGAGAATAACTTCAGTAGAGATTAGTTGTTGCTTTGACTTAGATAGGTACCTATATAGCACACCATGCCAGTGATAAAATGGCAGTGACGATTGTTACAGTGAACCGTAATAGAGTTCAAGAGTTCGATTATAGGAAACCTACTAAGTGCCTAGTTTGTGACCTTATTACAATGACGCCTTTGTCTTATCTAGCCATTTGTACTGTTTGTAAGAAAAATTTTAATAGGAGCAATGCTGGTCAATTTTTTTTGTCCGTACATTGGAACAGTTCAAATGTGATTATTATTATTTTCTATTATTGTATCTACCGAGTGTAAAAGAACCCCGAGTAATGTTTAAACGAGCATTTCGCGGCATTGCCGCCAAAGATCGTATCGACGAGTCCAACAACGTTTTTAAGGCCATTGTTCGGGGTCCTTTTACACGCAGTATGTATGTATATTATGGAGACATCAATAACGTATGTTTCGAAATTAACCTATGTTTACTGTTATATAATTTAGTTAAGAAAAAGTTAGTAAGCGCTAGGCTAACATCGCTAGGAAAAACTGAACAGTATTATTGAATAAATAACTAAAAGGTTTTAGCAGTCAATTAGATCTTCGACTCCGTAAGATTAGTATATGTAGTAATGCCAACTTATTAATAATTAATTAATAAATTGAGATTATGGTTGTAAAAGAAATGTATGTAGTGCATTAGACATTTTTCCGGTTATTTCTAGACTTACTACTAGTTTATTAGATCCAGGACAGACAAGTACCCTCCAGTCATCATTGATTCAAATCTGATCTATTCTGGATACCACTGTTGTTTCTGTTTCTACGGTATTGGAAAAGAGCATAAGATTGGCCGGTAGTAAAAAAAGAAGTAGGCAAAAGAACATTTTTCAAGATTATATTTTTATATGGGCCGTCATAGTGAATAGTGCAACATTATAAAAATGCTGTAAGCATTCATACAAACGCGAACGGCCCTGCTTAGGTTCTAGGTCGTAACTTAACACTTTAACCATTCTATGTTCATTTATAAGAAACATGAAGTCAATTGTATTGTATCTCTTTGATGTTTAATGTCATATGAAGCGGGAGTACAGACAGATTCTGGTTTTGATACCAATGATACTGTACTTGGTTTTTGCACTTTGAATAATGTCACGTGTAATTATAGCCTTACAGTTGACAGTTGCGTAGTTCATTATATTTGTTGCAGATATATAGCCGTTATGTGTGATAAAGTCGTAGAATGTTTGAAAGGCTCACACAAGTATCTAAAAAGCAAATCGTTTTCTGACAGCAGATGAAAAAAAAAGAAGAGAAAAAAATATAAAGTACTTTTGAAACGTACGTGTACAAAACTGAAGACGATGCAAAGATCTAGTGGCTCACGGTAGGAATACTAACTTGTTTTGGGATCTGACCGTTTGGGAGCGGCCGAAAAGTATGTAAGGGAATAAGAAAAGTATTCCAATATAATGTCGAATAATAAAACATTTGTAAGAACGCATATTTTTTTTAGGTTCTGTTAACTACTTCGACTGCAAAAGCTCAATGGCAGCAATTTTTTTTAGTTCTTGATCTCGATTGACGTATATTCGTACGTCAGACCGAAGCTGGAAAGTTTTGAAATTGATCTTCATACATATGTAAGTAACACTAATAATCAACGACACAAATGACACTCTTGCCTTTAGACTTTATGTTAATTAATTGGGAAATGATAAGATACGATTTGCGCACTCAATAACGTAACTAACGTCACAGAAGGTAACAGACAAGAAATAAATGTGATACTTACTAGTACAAATTAAACATCGACTTGAAAAATTGTGAATTAACTAGTCCTAATACAGAAAAATATAATGGCGCCCAACGTGGTTTAGTATTTTATCCGCACCTAAAGGCTCATTTCACTGACATTGCTTTCAGTAAAACAAATCACGGAACATTAATCATGCAGTGTGGACTACGTGTTGTTAACACAATTGTAAAAACCTTTAGAAATCATTAGTACTTTGGTAGGCACTTTATTATAGTTAGCTACTTACATTAAAGTAACGGATCGTTGTCTGAAATAAATTCAGTGTACATTACCGACATTGTGGCATATCAGCAGACCAGTAATAGCAAGCAATTGGAGTACAAAAGCAAACGTATGATGCCACTTGCCACCTCCGGTTGTAACAGAATGCTTCAATAGCAGTTAAGTAGGCGTTTATGTAGTTTAGTCCATGTGACATTTGACTTTAAAGCCTAAATTCTAGTGACATAGCCGTACAAGTATCTTTTCTGAATCAATTCTTTCCACAACTGCTAGTTATCGGTGAACCTGCGACCTTACAATAGTACTTACAAAGAACGCAATTCTGTCCTAGAAACATTACATTCATAAAAGAGTACCTATAGGTACATGTGGACATTTTTGCTGTGAATCCATTCCGTTAGCACGTCACACAGATTACATTTACTATAGCACCTACGAGAAACAAAATAATTGTATGTTCGTTTGTTTTTCTCATCTGGACGTATTGAGCATCGTACGAAAAAAGTCAGTGGGGACACACACAATAAGAAAAGAGCTGTTCATTTAATTTTCTTTTCCATTCATTTTCTAAAACGCCTACCTATTACTGCTCACGGTGTTACGGTGTGATTATTATCTTACGTCGCTAAAAACGAAATGAAAGATTATTTAGTTATTGTTCTAACTCGACCAGTTCTGTTTCCGGATAACCCTAAGAATCAGATGCTAATATTCTGGATTTTACCAAATATTTGACGTTGTTTCCAGTAAGAAAAACTTAATGATTTTAGGAAAGCAAGAACATTCTGTACTATATTATTTTCAAATTTATTTTCGCGTACAAAGCTATGGACTAAACATAGTTACTTACATCGCGTTTTTTATAAGTATTATCGTTAGAAAATCACACGATAGTGACATGATATGATTCACTTATAGCCGGACAGGTGCGTTGTTTGCCGCAACATGGATCTCCTCAACAGGCATTCTTATTCGTTTCAAGAGACCAACTAACTCTAGTCACTTTTATGACCTTACAGCTACGATCACGCCATTTGGCGTTTGGTAAATTGGTAAACAAAAGACATCTCATGTTTGATTCGCTTATTGTACGTACCTAGTAGAGACGCTGGCATCACTTTATTCATGTTTTCTGAACTATGTTGTGCTAAAAATGAAGTATAGTAAAATTACAAAATTGTTCTGACAAAAACTGTTCCTTGTAGTCCAATGTTGTGTGTAAAACATAAAAGTAATATTTATTACTATGTGTCATCGTCGTCATCAGTTTTGATTCGTCCACTGCTAGACATAGAATCAAGGTTGGATGCGATACTTGTAAAAAGGTAAAAATTAATTAAGGTGAAAAAAATCAGCTAATGATAATAATACAACTCAAGCCTTTTAATCCTAAAGCGGGCTATGCAGTTGTCAAGCCAATGCCCACGGTTCACCAAGCTTATTTGACCTGACTTGATGGGGGGTGAGCCCATCGTCGTTAAATTTATTTTAATTTTAATGTGTAGGAGCATCTCCTGAGGCAGAAAATTGTCTTTTGTATGGAGACGAAACCCGCATTGTCGCCATAGTAATATTTTTTTATGTTGATGAGCCCAACAACGTTTCTAAGACCATTTTGCGGGGTCTTATTACACTCAGTATTTCTAGGCGTTTTGTTAATACTTTTATAAAAGCTACAGGGAGCTATCATTGAAAACTGAGAAAATCTTTTTTCAACGCAGTTTTAGATCCAATCATAATGCACTATAAACATCTAAACTTGGTGAGGGCAATTAAAAAATGTGAACGATGAGAGCTTACTTTTTTGTGTCGAACTTAGCAGAGGTTGAAATTGCAATTGTCGTGTAACTACACTGGCTCCGGACATTCAACTCATTCATTTTTAATTGCGCGATGTGACGACAATGACGATGCCCGTATGAAAAATGATACAAGAATTGTATACTATAACTTAACTGCACAAATAAACAATCATTATTTTTGACATTGGTTCTGCTGAATCATTTTCTGCGAGTCAATTCAAAGTTATGTTAGTTTTGACTATACTCAAAACTGACTATAAGTTTATCTAAAGGTAAGGCTGTATTTTCGATAATGTTTTGATTTAGGCAGGTTTTTTTTGCATTTCAAAAAGGAATTCTTTTTGTAGTACTTTGTTTATCTACAGGTGATGGACACTACGAGTTTATTTCTAGCAGTTTGTTCATATTTATGCTAAGTAAGTGACTCACTACTAATCCTTAGGAATAGTGAAGTGTAGGTAATAACAAACAATTCAATATTT
Source organism: Conopomorpha cramerella (assembly GCA_012932125.1). Taxonomy (NCBI): domain Eukaryota; kingdom Metazoa; phylum Arthropoda; class Insecta; order Lepidoptera; family Gracillariidae; genus Conopomorpha; species Conopomorpha cramerella. The sequence goes on along the minus strand of SJJU01005516.1, from coordinate 14,274 downwards.
ACAAAGTAATGTGCTAGAATACATTTTGCATAATATAATCTAGGAATGAGGACATTGGAATAGATAAAAATCTTGGATATCTGATTACATCGATTTGCGTCCGTGGACCAGCAATTTTCGTGGTTACAGGTAAACCGGTGCCAAATTGTACTTCTCAGGCGATAATAGGGAAAAAAGTTTTTTCTCCATAACACTGAATCTGTGGTGTGTTGAAAAAGGAAGTACCTACCTGCAACGCGAACATTGTTGAGGTTTTCAAATCAAAATGACTACAGCACAAAATAGTTCAATTAGCTTCAATTCACTCTTATGTAGAAGTCTTGTATTGCTGGTAAGGTGAATACAAACGTGGTCGTTTCAGTTTGAAGGCCGTTGTTTGACTGCGGTCACTGAAGAAAACATCCCATCCCAAAATGCTTCTACAAAACAGGCGAATTACATACGAAGATCTTCAAGTACATTATGTACTATGTACAATAAGTACAGGTTAGTTACTAGAGAGTTTGCCCTCCTTTTTATGGAGAGGATTGTTTCACACTGAGTAGCGCGTAATCTCATCGGGGCTCAGATGAAGGTTCGCTAGGAACAAGGCACGTCCGTGATAGCGGTAATTTTTTTCGGAAAATCTCCAAAGCAGCTAGGTTTCATCACCTCAGCGTTTACAAGCGGCATGTTAGTCGACTTCCTTACACTATTACTGCTTCAGCATGCTGCAGTAGCAGCAACAGTTCTTAATAGCGTGGCTCGCATGATAATGACATCTCAATATGCAGGTACCTGATAATGCCTTCATGTAGTTTTTACAATAACTCCTGTCTAATTTAAAAAATGGAGTGATAGGCATAGGCAGTCATTCACCGACTATTTTTGAATCACGAGTTGCACAGCCGTCTGTCGCTATCAACCACCTCACCTACGGAAACTTTTCGTGTTGCGAATATCAGCGAACACGCGCCGCTCGCACACCACCCGTCCCGTACGACCTCTAGAGAGAGTGAGGAAGCACTACCGACCTTCGTTGTCCTTGTCGACTATCAGCTGACCCATCGACCTGGTGATAACCCACCTTCCAACACTGACATTTAAACGGTTGCTGGATCGCGCCCGCGGCACAACCGAACGCGACTTCGGGGCGTTCAGTTACTGTTCTGCTTTTTTAGGTAATCAAATTCGCAACTGATTGCGTACGCGGTTATTAAGATATAGAGTCGCTGTTGTATGATTTTATCATCAACATTATTTTCCAATTGTATGATATTTAGATTAACGTCACGGGAAGACTTGTTCACGAATTCCAAGTGGCTTTTAGTGTTGATAGTAGTATAAACAGTGAGCTCTGTGTTACAGAGTGTGTGATGCCGTCTGCGGTTGAGATGAACGGGCGCAGTGATGAAGACCTGGTGCTGACGGGGATGGCGGGCCGGCTGCCCGAGTCCAACAACATGGAGGAGTTTGCCGAGCAGCTCTTCGCTGGAGTGGATTTGGTGACAGCTGATGACAGGCGCTGGAAACCTGGTGAGTACATGTCTAATTCACAAATCAGAAATTCACTTCACTATTGTGAACTTTATAAACAAAACAAGCATTGAAATACGCGAACAGTTTCGACCTGTTGCATATTTTTGTTGCGTGCAACTAATGCAAGTGAAGGCGCCAGTGTATAGAAATGGCATCGTAATTGGCAGAAAGATACTTCACCTAATTTGTATCACTACATATGAATGAATGTTGCCGAATGAATGACGACGTGCCAATAAATTCTTGTAATTAATACGTTAACACAATTTTGTTACACTTAGAAAAAAAATCTTAATTTTATTCAAAGAGAAATGGAATATCGTAATGGACACAAACCGTTCATTACGATATTCATTTGCACACATACGAAAATTATGATTTTGATAATTTAAACCTGTACGTAAATTGTATATTTAGTAGTATTCATAAATCGTATGCTGATTCTAAATATTCGATTCAATTACCTAGCTGTCTTCCATAAAGACATAAGTATGTAGATCTTGAATTTGAGACTTCCACAGAATAATAATTACTAAATCGGGAATAACAATGTACAATTGACAAATGATATTGGAATATAGTTAGATCCAAAACTAGAGACTTTCGTACGGCGACACAACGACTTAAGTTTTTAGAAGGCGTCGAAGAAAATAGTAACGGGATTATTGCCAAGTAGCCTTTCATTGGATAGGTTCTTCAATTGTCTCCTTATTATCCTGTCAAGAACGTTTTGAGCTTAGATGGGCAAATTGTGAGGTTATTGATGCATCTAACATACATACACACATCAAAAGTGTCTAGGAATCAAGAACATTTTTAGCTCTAAAAAAAATCTAATTTATTCAAATCAAATCTAATCATCTGGATTGGTCTCCTACCTAATTCCCCATGCTTGTATCAATGACTTATCACCACATTTTGAATAAATTAAGTTTTTGTAAAATATACCTATTCTTGATTGCAATCTTCTAGAATCCCTAGACACTTTTGATGTATTTGTCCAAATTAAATCTATGTGGACATACTTTCTCAATTTCAAAAAGAAAAAAACCTTAGGTACCTACCACAATCGCTTAGTAATGCTAGTAATGTTGCATACTTCAGCTGTAACAAAAACTTAAAAAGGGTGCATTGTTAGTTGGAATTACTAAAATCCTAGTGGTTTTCATCCTAACCTTATAACCGATGACAGACACAGGGCTAGTGATTTCATTCCCATTCAGGGAACATATACCATGTTATTCGGGATTTAATTGAAAACTATAAAACCGTCCCGGGGTCAAAATGTTAATAATTGGATTCATGTTGCATCCAAAGAGGATTCAATATAGTGGTGATATCTTGGTAAACACTGTCATGCAAAACTTGTTTATCCATAATTTCCCCATACTTTTCACGAATATTCCGTTACCGAAGCGCAATAATATGTTTTGACAGCTAGCATGCGTGAAAGCTCGAAAATCGTTAATTAACAAATCTATTCAGTTAGTTGCTATTAATATTCTCTTTCACGCAAAAGCCATTTATGGTATAACAAATGTTCTTACTGTAACTTGAAGCTCTCTAAAGACGACTTCAATAGGTCCACTGGACATAAAGATGTGGCTAAAAAGTTTGCACACCGTTCAAGAACCAATCAAGTCTTATGATGGTTCATCATCAATACATACCTAATATAAAACGGAATATAATAAGTTGAGCGCCTAAAAATACTAAGTTGAGCAGCAAAGTATTTATTAGCTGACCAAATCAGTAATTTTGTCGCTAAGTCAGTATTTTGGTTAGGTTAGGTTAGACTTTTTTGATGCACGTTTAAATACTATCCATATAGAACAAAGTCGCCTCCCGCTGTGTGTCCCTAAGTATGCAACTCATTTTAATGCATAATGCTTTCTTTAATATATAGTGAATTAAGAGCAAGGTTTATGACAAGCGCCAAAAGATTTGCTAAAAGTCTTATAGCACTGCATATTAAAATCTCGTGTCGGTGTTAGTGGCTGCACTCTGAAACGGCTTTTTCGGATTTTATTTATATTTGCTGAGTAAATTCCTACCTACATTTTCGCGTTGCAGGATTTTCGAGTCATCATCATCATACAATTTTTCAATATATTATTTCATATTCATATAATTTAGTGCACTCATGTTGAAAGTAAGGTGTTAAATAGTAAAAAAGTATCAATCATGAACCTTGTTAAATTTATTCCATTTAGTCAGTTGTATTTTCTTAAAATCCTAGTGGTTTTCATCCTAACCTTGTAACCGATAACGGACACACAGGGACCTCTAAATCACTGGATAGACCTCTAAATCACTGGATTTAGAGGTCTATGTTATACGGGATTCGATTCAGAACCAAAAAAACCGTCCCGAGGTCAAAAGGTCATAATTGATACTTTCATTATATTAAGTCGCACGTTAGTAGGCACAACTTATGTCCGGTCACCTAGTAATACCAATTTAATATAGGTAGGTATGTAAGTGCTCGTATATATGTCCACCATTAACTCTGGTATGACTTTCAGCGGTTGTTTACGCGTCAGATCTGTGCACAGATAATCACCTTTAATTTGCTTTGGAGGTGACAAAGTCAACGGAGAGACGTGCGTGCTTGTTGCGCAATGAGACCAATTAACCGACACTGTCGTAGGTATTTCTTTCACTGATAAGGGTGGTTCAGGTTCACGATTGAATAGACACTGAGCCCAGATGCGGCTTATCTTACTTTGTATTTATGTGGTATAAAATCGATCAATACCGTTTACGTCAATTTAATACCTACGTTGGTCTTGATTTGTAACCGTCTGACATTGTCATTTTAATCGCGTACATCAGAAACACCAGACCAATGAAGTATTTGCTACCTATTTGGAGCATAATTTTTTAAATTTCTTTTGAAGGCTTCATGAAAGTTTACCTACGAGTATATTTAGTTAGACATACGCTGCAAGCCCATGTTTTATCAAATAAATACAATCGAAACTCTACCAAGCTTGCTATAAACGAAATAAGGTGGTTATACCCATTATAACGGAATTTTATATACGGGGTTATTCGCGATGTTTTGATCAAGTAGAAAATTGTAGTTTTTTTTCTTTTGTACACGTTGCATAGATGGGAAAAAGGGATTTGTCATTATTCACATTATACATAATATGCGCAGTTTAACCAAAGTAACGACAATGCGTTATACCGCACCGCTTGATATGCTTCTTTTTTGTATATCGTACTCTTTAATTTTTTTGTTTGTCCTAATCTTTCAAATTCAAGAGCAAATCAAAGCATTCACGGCTATGCAAGTGTAAAATGTTCACTGTACAGATTTTAATGTCTTTGTTAATTGTTCGACCGCAAACGTTTCGAGAAACATTTTGTGATATTAAAATTTGGTCATGCAAGTTTGTAATCAAATTCGAAAACTGTGTTTTAATAAGTTTTGTACTGAAATACTCTACAATAGTGTTAAAACAATGCAAGCATAACCCTTTCAGAATGAGATACATCATTATGTCTAATAACAAAAAATCAGAACGTCTCGCGGTCGGTATAATAACGATGGCGACCTTCAAATTTCGAAGAAATGCCCAGAATTGCTTTGGTTTTTGAATAAGGAATTCGACATCATCGGATGTGGTGTCCTTGGTGTTCCAACGCTCTATACATACTATAGACTAAAGTGAGATAGCATGACTGTTATATTCATTGAATTAATTATTATTCTTTTGTTTTGTCTTCTTATTATACAAAAAAAAACTGAGTACGATTGAAGCTTTCCCATTCGTTGGAATGAATAATAACCCATATTTTATAGGTATGTTGGTGATTAATATCGATTTCACAATTGATTTTGCGTGTGCTGCAGGATATCAAGTATTTTGTACTTGCCCTTAGATGTTTAATATAAATATGCACTACAGTAATAATGAATAGAAAAAAACAATGGAATATAGCTTACGTTAAGACTAATTGTTGAACCAACTCTTCTGTAACAACAGCATTGTTAAGAAGACTACATTATGTTGTAGGTTTGATTTGAATAATGATTAAGTAAACATAATTATGTCGTAGGTATAGCTACTTATATAATATTTTTTGTTTAAACCGATAGCTGAACCTAGATTACGTTTTCTTATGCATATTTCAACGGTACATATAACTTGCCATCAAAGTAACAATGAAAAAAAAACAAACAAATTCAAGACTTTCCTGTAATGTAGAGCTAACGTATGTAGACACGCCCGGTTTCTGAAAGGCACATTAGTGATGAATCTGTCATTAAATATATAGCGGTAATTTTTTTGACAGGCAAAGCAAGATAGAAAAGACGATAGTTTTAATGCCAGTTTCCAGCCATTCAGTCTAATGATCGTACCGGAGCCTGGGTGATAATCATCTGTATTGGAAATTTGTATTTATGTCTTATGATGATGAGTGTTTAATACCAATATTATGTTCCAGGTCTTCACGGTCTGCCAGAGCGCAACGGCAAGTTAAAAGACCTAGTCCACTTCGACGCCACATTCTTCGGAGTCCATGGCAAACAAGCTCATCTCATGGACCCGCAGCTCAGGATACTCCTTGAAATAACACACGAGGCGATAATAGACGCCGGTTACAACCCCACAGAATTAAAGGGCTCCAGAACTGGCGTCTTCGTTGGCGTGTCAAATTCAGAAACCGAAGAACGATGGACCGAGGAACCCGACAAAATCAGCGGTTACGCACTTACCGGCTGTTGCAGAGCTATGTTCCCTAATAGAGTGTCTTACACGTTCGACTTCCGTGGACCGTCGTACGCTATTGACACAGCTTGCTCCAGCTCAATGTTCGCGCTGTCGCAAGCCGCCGCAGCTATCAGGGCGGGCCACTGTGACGCCGCTATCGTCGCCGGCACCAACTTGTGTCTCAAACCAGCCAACTCCTTGAACTTCCATCGTCTGTCCATGTTGTCGCCTGAAGGCAAGTGCGCTGCGTTCGACGCCAACGGAAAAGGCTACGTCAGATCAGAAGCAGCCGTATGTGTAGTGCTGCAAAAAAGATCAGTTGCGAGACGTATTTATGCAACCCTAAGGGGTGCTCGATGCAATACCGACGGAAACAAGGAGCAAGGTATCACCTTCCCGTCGGGAGCTATGCAGAAGACACTAGCCAATGAGACATTCAAAGAAGCTGGTTTACGTCCCAGTGAAGTGCATTATGTAGAAGCTCACGGTACTGGTACGAAGGTCGGTGATCCGCAAGAGGTTAACGCGATAGCTGATCTGTTCTGCGCTGGTCGTTCGAAGCCTTTGCTCCTGGGCTCTGTGAAATCAAACATGGGCCACTCTGAGCCAGCATCCGGGCTGTGTTCAATTGCTAAGGTGCTGCTTGCGTGCCAGAAAGGTGTCATTCCAGCCAACTTACATTACAAGGAGGCTAACAAAGATATTCCTGCCCTGAGCGACGGAAGGATTCAGGTTAGTGAATAAATCATATTGTTTTGAAGTGTTGTTATGCTCTAGATAATGTTATATCTAAGTAAATCATACAACACACACATATTTATTAGGACAGTAAAATTGGAAAATATGACCACAAATTACAATTTTATGTCAACCTCAAACAATTTAACAGGCAGGTACCACTACAAAGACATAATATACTGTATTATTTTTGCATGCAAATACAACCTTTGTGGGTATGTTCATACAAAGTGGTACTTGCCATATTTTTACCTAAAGTTCATTCAAACATGCGCAGTAGCGTGCGGTTCAGAAAATACTCTATTGTCTGATCCTATGCTACAATATAGGTACAGATTAACACTTTGGAACCGGTTGGTATATTGTATGAAAAAAAATCTACCATATAGTTGTTAGATGTTTGTAAACATAATAGAAACAATTGGATGGGTGGGTTTCACTTGTTCCCATTGTACCTAAATGACACGTTTTAAAATCGAAAAGTACATAGTTGAAGTACACATGATACCTTAGTGGGAAATAAGTGGAGGAGGATAACGGACTATAAAAAATACTTGCAGTAACTCTTCTAATATAGTAGGCTCTTCTAATATATCTAAAACATTAATAATTAGGTGGTGTTTTAGTCGGCGAGAATCCGACATAATTCAGTCACTCCCTTGGGCGGCCGGGAATTCATTCGAGAAAAAAGTGACGGCATAGTCAAATTTATCTCTTACATAAACAAGATTAGATCGAGACAAGCGTAACTTCAACAGAGATGTGTTGGAGGAAGTTACAGAAGTTACGTTTATTTCACTTTCGAGTGTGTGACCTTTTGCTCTCTTTAGAAGTCTTATGCCCATTTTCACCAACTTTTAGGAGATAGGTACCTAGAAAAGTATTTTGGGCACAGCTCTGCGATTTACTTACACGAGGTTAATACTCGTTTCACCAACTTTTAGAGAACCCCTAGCCAGTTACCAGGTTACCTAAGAATAAATTCATAGTCTACCTAAGAATAGGGATTTATTGCGTCAAAATAAATCATAGAGCTGTGTCTAAAATATTTTCTTAGTCCAAATGAAGGCCTCTAGGTAATTAGTACCAAGCAGTATCATGATCCCTGTGGTAGTGAATCAGAATAATGTTAATTTATTAAAAGTACTTACTACAACGCTCCAATCAAGTAATTACGTCAATTTTGGACGTATCTTTTCTTGTACAACACCTGTGCCACAATTAAACAAGAAAACACAACAAACAGTTTTTATTCGTACCAAACGTCTCTATAGCAAAGTTTTTTTTTATCTTGTGGCAAAATCATTTTCTGTTATGATCTTCAGTTTGCATTTAATCGTATAATGGCAAACAAATGACGCTAGAGTGCAAACAGTGTGTATTGGTTTGTGACCTTATGCCAACCTCTACTTTGTGACGTTCGTAGAACATGCTTCTGGTTCCTAATAAGTATATAAAACAAAGTTTATAATATGTATATAAGAGTGTATATGCTTTTTATCTGATACAGTTCAAAAAGAAACTAATGTAGGAGAATAGCCGTTCGTTTTTTGCCCACGAAATGTAATAAAAAGTTTTATACGTTTAACGGTGTCAAAGAAACAAAATATTACTGTGTTTTTCACATACACTGCAAAAAATCTGGTGTACTGATCGAGAGTTGGACATTGGTTGAACATTTTACACACAGTCATCTGACCGAAAGTCAAATGTCCTGAATTGCATTGTTTTATTTTTACTGGCTGGAAGAACCTGGAGATAACTGGTATCATTTCAAGTTGTCAATTCCTATAAAAGAATACACACAGTCAAGTCCTATGTAGGTACACTGACATATCTACATTCACTCATAAACATAAGTCAAATCACCCAATAACCGCTTTCGTATCCCGTATATACCTTAGGTAGCCTTTTCGCCGTGTATTTATTCGGTATACCTGGTATTTGATATTATTGTATATATTGTACACGCAAACCTTCCTCGGGAATGACTTAAAGAAAACTGCATCAAAATCCGTTGCGTCGTTTTAAAAATTAAGCTTGATTTTTTTTTATACTATGTATTGATTCGTCGAAATCCATCACGTGACGGTGTATTAGCACTTCCTTCAAATGACAAAAATAAATATCCCAAACTTAATTCCAGGTGGTGGATAAGAACACTGAATGGGACGGCGGTCTAGTCGCGATTAACTCCTTTGGTTTCGGCGGTGCGAACGCTCACATCATTCTGGAAGCCGAGAAGAGTAAAGCACAGAAAAAACAGAAAACTGACCTGCCCCGTTTGGTCCTTACTTCCGGTAGGACTGAAGCAGCTGTGGAGTATATGCTGAACCACGCTGCCAAACATGACGATGAAGGTCTTTACACGCTGCTGGACAAGATACATTCAGCCAATATACCCGGTCATGATTTCCGTGGATACAAGCTCGTTAACCACACCGAGAATGTTGAAGAAGTCATGGTAAGTAATACTCCTATTTTTATACAATACCACTATTTTTCGGAACCCGACCGGAAACCGACAGACGTTGTCATTTCATAACTATGAATAATAATCTCGTGCAACATTTTTTTCACAAGAACTCACTCCCGTCATTAATTAATAAGCGCAACTAAGCAATACTCAGTCGCGCCAATGTCGATTTTTGTACTTGGCAACACATTCAGCTATTTATTTTATATCAAGGAAGATACGGTAAAATGCTACAGTTATGGGCGATTATGTTTAATCGAAAATAGTTCTTAATTCTTTCGTTCAGAGTGGCGAATTACTATAGACCGGCAAATAACTGTGGTAATAACCTTATACAACGTGCTAATGGCACATACAGCATGCAGTGCTGTCAGTGCTATGCAGGACAAAAACTATGGGTTTTAATTATATAGTTTTAAGATTTGGTATTTTTTTATTTTGTAGTAAAAAATAACCTACTCAATGGTGGGAATATGTTCCACTTTCCAACGCTGTGCATCTATGGTATAAATTAATTAACACACCTTATTTGTGCGAATATGGATTTTAACCAAAAGATAAGCCTAATAATAAGCCGGAACATTCTTATGTACATCAAGATAATATTTCTGTTAAGAGGTTCTGTCCACCCCCTTTTGGGAATTACGGAGTGTATGTATGTATGTACTACAAAATTTGAAAGTAAAACGATGAGAATCGCCGTAAATCGTACAGCTACAGTTGTAGCTTCACACATCATATAAAAACATTTTTTATTGCCCGTGCTATGTTTGGACGTAAACAATCGATTTCGCCGGAATTCCTTAATCACACAAACGAAATCGCCGTGTCACTTTTGTTTGATTTCACTGTTGGTTAGTACAAATCCTGCAAATACAAAATCTACTGCAGTTTAGCAGTTTACAAGCGATATAATACTATGGAATGTTTGTTGTTTGTGATAGGTAATTAATTATAACTAATTATTAATCTTGTGTAAATATAGTACGTAGGTACCTACCATAACGATGAATGACATAAGTGGGTACTATAAAATGTTGATTTCTTTAGTATAATTATAAGAACACAAACGGACTTTTTTACGACTTTCCTATATTAACTTTAGTGGAGTTATTTGTCAATAAAATTCTGAATTGTACCTTTAAAATAATATATGTATAACGTACTATTTTTAGAGAAGTAAAGTTTATGACGTTGTAGGTGGTAATCTCCGGAATTGATAACATTTAATTTTTTCATAGCCATAACAAGGAAGAAACCATTTCGGTTTTGTCAATTGGACCCTCCGACCTGATTTTGAAAATGGCGCGAAAGTTGGAAGCGTGATCAGGAAATAATACCTATTTTCGAAACGACATAGAAATTTGAATTACATATTACAAAAAGCACAATCAACTGATATTTTTTTATTATAAAGCCACATTATCTGAGTTTGTCATAGATTATTATAATTTACCCAGGAATACCCATACCGAATAAACTGCAGGTTATAAGTTACTTCATACACTGATAAATGCTATAATAATAATTGTATAACTGTATGTAATGGTATGGTAGGCGATAAAGTGTGTTATTAAACCTATTGTCTTCTTCAATATCTCATTACATCTTACGCCATATATTTATTTCTATATAATACATTATTTATATTATTATCAGTTATTAACACTTACATGAACGGCGAAAGGCAGGTTGTAATGGGAGGTTTAGACAATGGCTGTTATTGGCTTGCAGTAGCTGTCTGAAGCACAAAACAGGTGTATATTGAGATATTGTTGCCAAAGCGTAAAGTTACCTTTTCTAAGCTTTAGAAAACTGACTATTTACTCTTATGTCAAAACTTATTATTATAAATGCGAGGGAACATGTTTGTACTTCTTTCACTCAAACTTAAAAGTATTGAACAGATTAAGAAAGTATGTATTGTAGGTACACTATGCAATTTAGTACTAAAACTAAATAAAGTCCAAAATATGTGAGCTAATTTCTCGAATCGAAACAGAAAATGCTTCGTTTATACAAATTGTATGTAACCAGTGCATCATATTGTCGGTCTTATTGTGAAAATATGAAAATGGAAAGGCTATATAGGAATATGTACATAGATCATTATTGGATAAAATACAATTGATTTATTTTCCTTATATTATCTTCCAGGATTTCTCGGGTGGTGACCGCCGGCCAATCTGGTGGGTGTTCAGCGGCATGGGATCGCAGTGGGCGGGCGCTGGTCGCCGCCTCAAAGCCATCCCGCCCTTCGCCGCCAGCTTAGCTAAATCCGCCGCCATTTTGAAACCCCTCGGTTTAGACCTGAACAAGGTTTTGGAGGATGAAAAGGCCGATCTGGATGACGTGCTCAATTGCTTTGTTGCTATTGCAGCCGTTCAAGTGGCCTTGGTGGATGTTCTGAGGGAAATTGGTGTGGAACCCGATGGTATTCTCGGCCATTCCGTCGGTGAAATTGGTGAGTTATGTTCATTCGCATTTGTTTTATTTTCGGTTCGCACTTAATCTTTGATTTCCAAACTTATAGGACTGACTTACTGGACATCTTAAACCAAGTCTACGGAGACTGGTTATAACTAAACGTGGTTTAAATATACGCCGATGTTCCTTGAGGAATATTAACAGTTCTGAAATAATCGTTTATAATTCTATCTACCAGGTTGCGCATACGCAGACGGTTGTCTGACAGCCGAACAAGCAGTGCTAACCGCCTTTTGGCGTGGCAAGGCTGTGACTGGTGCCTCGCTGGCTCCTGGAGCCATGGCTGCCGTGGGTCTCTCCTGGGAGAAGGCTGGAGAAGTCTGCCCTGAATCAGTTCAGCCAGCGTGCCATAACAGCGACGACTCTGTTACTGTAAGTTTATTATCTAAGTTTAGCATACAACACTTTATATAGGGGTCTAAGTAAGATGTTCATTAGTAGATATTGGAGTTTCACGTGACCGTAGTGTTTCTGTTTCACAAACACTATTACAACTGAAAAAAGGTTTCTTGAGAAGAGAGTGTTTCAAATAGAGACTGAATTGTATAGACAACCAGAATGTTGTTAAAGACAGTTTAACTAAAACATGTCCACACTCAAAAGCATTGTGACCTAATGAATATCTTATGCTGATGTTTATCAGCCGAAAGAAACTTTACTACAGCAGAACCGGAAAGAAGGGGAGAATTTTCTTTAAGAAGCTTTTTTTCAAACGCGTTAATTTATTTTATGCAATAAAAATAAAACAATTTTATCAATAGCTTTGCACAAATGAATCATGATACTTAATTACTATTTCCACCACAGGTATCTGGTCCACCGGAGGACATAGACAAGCTGGTAGCTTCACTGTCAGCCACGGGTGTCTTCGCTCGCAAGGTCGCCTCGGCCGGCGTCGCTTTCCACAGCAAGTACATCGCCGCCGCCGCGCCGCCCCTCGAGAGTGCACTCAAGAAAATTATCAAAGAAGACAAGGTTAGGACCAAGAGGTGGCTGTCGACTAGCGTGCCTGAAGAACAGTGGGATTCTGAGCTGGGTGAGTTGAAGTTTTTTTTGGTCATTGTAAAGTAAAAATAAACGTATTTATGAGCCAGTAACTTCACAACACCAACTCTGTGTAAATGTAGAGGAAAAATAATCATGATGCTGGACAGTTCATGGTTAAAAGACAGACACCACAGAGTTCATTAGCTTTTAGAATATCATTCGCAGCAACTCGCCAGTACAAAATAACAGACTGTCAGGTTTATTCTAAAAGATAATTATACTGTTTAATACATATTGCTAACATAAACTCGGGACTTCCTTCTATGTTTATTATTTTCTTTTCTTTTTTAGCCCGTACTTGCTCAGTGAAATACTTGGTGAACAACCTCCTTTCACCCGTTCGTTTTGCAACTGCACTTCGCAAGGTGCCTGAAAACGCCATCTTGGTGGAAATTGCTCCGCACGCGTTGTTGCAAGCTGTCCTGAAGAGATCGCTGCCTAAGACCGTGTCTCACGTCCCATTGGTCAGAAAGGATCATCCCGATTCGTCCATTCATTTATTGAGCGCTATTGGCAAGTGAGTATAACTACTGTATACTATATCTCCTGATACCAAAACGTTGTTGGTGGTGGATTGCAAAAGTTGTTCTTGTTGTTAAAGACTTGGTGAAACTATAGTAAGTGTTTTATATCGATACCGGGAAAATCCTTATCTTCATTTATAAAGACGCATAAAGCCTAGATGTATTTTTAATTATGTTTACGATGAATTTCTTTTAAGGTGGTTATCTATTCTATCCACGTCGTATTAGAACTTTGCAACTCTACTTTGCCAACAAAGTCTCAATTTTAAGATAAAAATCTTGTATTGCATGACTCTAAAAGTATTGTCAGTGTATGTATCTATTTCATACACACAGAGTTTGTATGAGCGTTGAAGCCTTGAAGCATATATTGCGGTGAAAATAAATGTAGTGTAACGTTGTAAGGCTGTACGGCGCGGGCGGGTACCCGCTGGCGGGGCGGCTGTACGGGCGCGGCGCGCTGCCCGTGCCGCTGCGCACGCCGGGGCTGGGCGCCGCCGTGCGCTGGGACCACGCCGCCGAGTGGAGCGTCGCTAGCTTCCACAACGGTACCTAAACTTGATTTTTTAAGGATAGTATTTAAACGTGCATCAAAAAAGTCTAACCTAACTAAAATAATAAACTGTACATCAAAATTACTAACTTGCACACCTAATTGCCATTCTGATGATAACTTTGGCTTTTAGGTGTGCAAGTTAGTAATTTTAGGTGTGCAAGTTAGTAATTTTGATGTACAGTTTATTATTTTCCTTTTTTTAAT
>SJJU01005514.1:9752-23751 GCA_012932125.1 Conopomorpha cramerella | reverse complement strand
AGGGAGTGAACTAATCGCCATTATAGGGTTCACAACACTGTTTGTAGTGTGCGGGTTTCACAGAGCATTTGAGCCCACATTGGATTCACAACTATCGAACATTTTGTTTTGATATGTTATCGCGGACGTACGAGTCAGACAATTTACAGTTTTAGGACTTGTAATTGCAATATTTTCTGTGTGAAAATCATCAAAACAATAAAAAAAATCACACAAGTTGAGTTTTACACATTGTTGCCACTAAAAATAAAAGTACTTTGACTTTTTAAATTGGATATATTTTAAATTATCCACCGAACAACATAATTGAACTACTAAGACATGGGGAGTATTTCTAGAGCAGTCACTTCACTTCACTACGTAAATGAAAATTTAAAAAAAAAACTCTTCCTTCACAGCTATTCAGTCCAAAGGGCGAGGACGGCTGGGAGTACATGACGCCGCTGCAGAAACGCCTCGCGAAGCCAACAGAAGACAGCGAGAGGTAATGCGAGTAACAACCTTAAGTTAGTAGCCATAAGACTCTAAGTGCCGTGTACAGAAATACGCGAAAGTTTCGTGTGCCTCGTTTCTGTTGAACGAATATGTTGTTTTGATCTTCGGTAGTAAAAATTTATTTTGTATAATTTTTTCGACTACTTTGAGCCTCTTTCATCACTTACTGGTAATGTAGCTGATAGTGAGCTGTAGGTTTAACCCTTTACCATGCAGAGGGACTACCAGGTCCCACTTAATTTTGAACCTTAGTCCGTTGAAATACAGTCTAAAATCAAGTAAATTCAAATAAACCATCTGCCTGTTAAAGGATTAAATATCAGCATGATCAAAATTTCTGATGTTATTATAAGTTCAACTAAAAGACACTATCTGATGTCTAATTCACTGTCACCTTGGGATGCCAATAAAATTAACAGTTTTTACAGCAGTTAACTTCAAAATCATTCAAAATATCCTTTTTGTGCTTGTGTCACCCAATGGTTGATTGATCAAACCTGGAATGACACATTGACAGTTATCTGTCAATGCTTGAGCGAGAGACATAATTGGTCCTAGTTTTAGTGACATTGAATTAGAAATTAGAGTATAGAAGATGTCTATAAGCCACGCTGTCGGGAACTTTATCAGCAAAATGGCGAAACAGTCTCTTAGTATTTTAGTTCGGTTTGGCTTTTAAACTCGTTATCTGACTTGTGAATCTGAAATGGTAGCTGGTACCAGTATTCTGTTAACAATTATTATTACTGTCTTATGAAGCAGACAGATGTTCCTAATTGAGTTTAACTACGCATACGTTATTTCTCTAACTTATTTCTAAACTGTCTGGATATTTATGCCAGACATTTTGCTATAGTGTGTTCACTAATTTGACGGACGGTTTGACATTTCGTGTTATGCTTATGATGAAACATTTCTCGTAAAATACATTATCCGGGTAGAGGAGGATTATACATTCATTTGATAGTTTTGAAGGTTTAAAAAAATGGAAAGAGATCTGCAAGGCCTGTAGCCTCCGGGTATGCTAGAACCCAAGTGAGTAATTCGTTTATTTCATTCGATTATGAAATTACATCTCTATCATCAATGATATCTTTAGTACTAACGTACATTTAGGTCAATGTATATCGTGGATCATCAGGCAACATTGCCTAGAATGTAAGTAAAAAATGTTTGCTATGCCCTAACAGGGTTCATGTTTGATATTTTTTACTATGTAACATCTTGCTTTCAACATGAGTGCAATAAATGATATGACAATTATTTCGCAAAGTGACAGATCGATCTGTCAAATCTTTAGTCGAATTAATAAACACACTATGGATTGAATACTTCGGTTACTTTCGACCATCGGCCGTATGACCTATTTCAAGCATAATGAGGCTGCTTGTCGGATGACGAGCGCCTGTTATGTGAGTGAATGGCAACCGATTACAAATCAGCCAATCATTGGTTTGGCCACGCCCATTTCGTACTTTTACTGGTTGCTAGAAGTGTATTCATGTAAAATGTAGACCATTAGGTGTGTAGGTGGTCTATGGTCGATGGTTTCGACTGTTTCTTACTAAAGTATATTTTTCAATTAGACGGACAAATTTGACACTCCCTATTCACAGGCATTTGTACTCTGCTGCAATCAAGTTAAAGTATATTTTACAAGATGAAGATCTTTACTGAGACTAACTATTTATTCAAATTTCAGTTTTATTGACATGTGAATAAAGTATCATATTGTTGGCGCACATGAACTGTCAAATTCGTCCTTCGAATTAAAAATGTGACTATTTTTATTATTAGGTGCGTCTGGAGAATTGTGATGATTGTGATATATATTTAAAATTCGCATTTCTGTACAAGGTAGGTACATTACATTACGTATGTATGTACGTCGGTTAGTTCTCTCGAAACACAAACTAAGCCAATCCTCTATGAACTATCTCCCTCTAGGAATGTTTTTTATAATGCACTACACTGACTCGCTTTATTTGACGTTTACGGTTTCAGACCAAATGCAACTAGACTTGCGATCCAAAAAAAGAGACAGAAATATGAATAACGCGTTGGGGCGAAAGAGTAAGATATAATATTCTTGGTCCGTTACTGTTAGTTCGCGTTTGCATACATTTGTGATGAAAAGAGGCAGACTAAAAATGCCACACTCATTGCAAGTCTAGTTCTCTTTGGTATGAGTTTATGGTGTATTTTTTTTTTAATGAAACTTATGGATTCCATTTTGGGATCGTATGTGACGTTTTTGAAACGAATTGTTCTTATGATGGTAATGAAGTATCAATCAAATCAATGTGCTTTTCCTATACCTACTTATTACAAGACCCCGGTGTCGCGGATGCTCGGAAGCTTTTTTTCTTATTTGTTAGTTTTTTAACGTTTCTTTTTTTTTACCTCGATTTGATATCAATAATATCAAACACCATGTGGCTCCTTGCCTAACTGCTGAAGCACCAAATACTTGTTCCCTTAGTCTCGTTTCGTAGCTGGTTTTGGTAGCCAGCTACGGAATGGGAAAGATCAGATCCATTTCGAAGCTGGATACATACTAATGGGGAATTTTCAAACTACAAAAAATTCTTAACTAGATGTCGTTAGTAGACATCCAGGGTGACTTCTGTCAGTTATATTTTAGTACGTTTTTTATTATTTCGGTAAGCTATTTAAACGTTAGACAGTCTTGTAACATGTAAAGAAACAATAAAATAAATTACTGTCACCTTCTATAATAACTGGTTGAAGTTAGTAATTTCGTTGACATTTATCCTCCTAATACAGCTAGCGCCACCTGTCTTAACTAATAGATCAAGGGCCTTGAAAATTCCCCATTAGCTACGAAATAAATGTGTTTATTTTTTGTAACTGTTTGATTGAAGAAGTACTAGTATTTTATTCATGCTCTAGTATGAATATCTCATTTGTACATTATTTTATTATGGATTCTCGAATTTGTTGGTGGATTGTTGATCCTGTATTTCTTTTGTAATAATGTTCCATTTGGCTGGAGAGCGCGTGTTTTGTATAAATGTATGTTCTAATCGACCTATTAACTTTGGTATTGACAGATTGACAGATCTGACTCAATCACTATAAAAAATTTGTTCGAGCATCCGGGATACCCGGATCCCCTTATTATTACAACTTCGCCACTTTACGAATTACTTGTTTATTAATATTCTTAAACGATCTACCTTTTTTATCTGTTTTTTAATGTCCGTTTAAGATAATCTATTTACGAATCAATCCCGATGGCCTATAAAAAAAGCCAAGCAATAATTAAGTAAATGTAAATAGGTAATGCAATAAACAATTGTTTAAGCTTGCGTAGATCCGATTGTATTAGAGTTTTTCGTTTTCAAATAAATTACTATTAATAGCGGAAAATATTGTTCATAGAATGAAAATTAATTAATAGAATATTGTACCATCGAATTTTATTTCACTTGGCATTAAAATTATGTTATACAAATGTAAAATACGTTTACATTAATGAAATTAGACAACAGAAATGTAGAAACAGAGTGTAAATAAAATTTGGGTATGCCCAAACGTGAAAAATCAAATGTTAACAAAATTAGTGCGATGTAGACAAAGATTGTGAACGAATGAACGAAACAATGAATGAATGAATGTGTACTGTGAAAAGACTGAGTATGTTCTTACTATACTGTCGGGTTATGAAAACTGTGCAAAGAAAAATTATATCATTGAATCGCATAGCAAATAATATTATATTTGATTTAAATAGTCCTTATTATTACTATGTTGTATATTTAAATAAAACTAATTTAAATCTTGCTGGATTGTTTTTTTTACTACCCTTTCGCAGGTTAGATCGCAAAGGAAATAGTTAAATTAAGTCTACTATTTATGTAGAATATTATTCTATTCATGCAATAAATTTGAAGAAAAAAGAACCGACTTCAAGCAGTACTAGTCGCCCGGCCATACGTTTTTTTAAAGTTCCCCTCGATTTAGACGGGCCCGTTGGTGTAGTGGTCAGCATGTCTGCCTCTATTCCGTAGAGGCGTGGGTTGGATTCCCACCGCTGACAGGTATTTAGGTGATGAGCTTCTAAGGAGCAGGAAGCGAAAGCATCCGAGTTTGTACTGGGTGGTTAAATTTATATTTCTCGTTCCGGGATACTGGTACCTTCTGAAACGCCAAAAGTATGGTGTACAGGAGAAGTACACTCGGCTTAAAAGGGTATTTTTGGTTTACTGTTTTATTTTATTATTTTTGGTTTGGATTACTACATAATGTTTATAATAGTGAACATCTGGAATTGGTTAAAGTAACTCAATTTGGCACCAGTCATAATAATTTCAACATTAAAACTTCCTTTATTCTCTACATACAAAGGTTAACCTTTTTTAGCACCGAACTAAATTTACCGTACAACTGAGACTGCCCCCAAGGATTATAAGTACGTAAATAAAACTTCAAAACATTCTATATATAAACTTACGTTTTATTAAAGAAAAAAATAATAAAAAACAAAAATGACATCATTCCAACAACAGTATTCAACAATGTACCTAATCAAATCACTCGCTTACATTTAAATAGCTTCTAAAAAGTACTTGACAGACTTTGATTTTATAGTTGTATCTCGCTCATTTAGAAATTACCAGAGAAGGATAGAAGTACAAAATGACAGGCTGTAAAGTACATTCTAGAAGCCAATAAACTATACGGTTAGTCCATCTATGGCTCTTGATAGATAGATTTCCTGTAGGGGTAGTGATTTTTTTTATGATATTAGAAAGTTTTATTAAAATAATAGTAATAATTTACTTTATTATCCCAATTTTAGAGCAGTAATTCATGCTAACGAGTAAATAATATTAATTTTGTTGAAATATATATTTTTTTTATAATACCTAATTGCCTAATGTAAGTTACAAAAATTATATGTTAATGTTGCTGTGCCCTACAGGGTCCACGATTGTACGTCAACTGTATTTATAACACATTGTGGACAAGCAATAAATTATTGAGTATTGAGAAATGATTAAATATGAAAAAATATTGAGAATATAATTTAGATAAAACAAGCATTAATATTATGTGAAAGGAACTGCCCCCTCTATCGTTGCTGTATTAATGTGGTACAGCCGCAACACTGCTATGGATATCCATGTATTTGTACATCATTATTGAAACACTTAGTGAGTTCTGTATAGTCAATAATTATTATGACTAGATACCATAAGTAAATAGGTACATCTTTATATATTGCGCGCGGAAGCGCTAATCATCTGTAGAATGTGGGGATGTGAGACGGGGAAGTCACCATTAAAAACTGACAAGATGCAGTGGTCGTCATTTGACGTTTGTCTACCTCCCCCGCCCCGTCGCCCACATACCTCAGGCGGTGACTAGCCCTCCCACGCGCAGTAGCACATATCACATTTTATAGTATATTGAATTGCAGTATTAGAAATACATGGACACATTTGTTCCTGGGAGAAATATTTCCGGAGCAATAGATTGACTAACCAATAATGTATTAATGTAATGTATTTATGTACATTCGTGGTACTTAACTATATGTAACGTAGGTCGGTTGCAACTTAATATTTTCGACGTTATGTCAACCTCGTGCCGGCGCCGTACATTGGTCCATAACTTCGGTTCAAGCTAAGCCCCCTTGCCGTTCGTTGGGAGCCAGGTCGTCACCTTATTTGCCGGCTAATTCCGAATATCCACCCTAGAAAATCCATCCCAGGGTGGATAGTGGGAAAATACGCGTCCAAAAATCCACCTCATCATAAAAACTAAATTTTCAATTGTATAGCGGGGTGGATAATTGAACGCGCGTTTTTTCGAATATCTACCCTGGGGTAGATTTTCTAGGGTGGATAATCGGAATAAGCCTATGATCCGGTGGCATACGCGCAAGGTGGCCAGCCCAAACTCCGAAACCGAGCTACATCCGAACGTCTGTTTTGGCGCGCAGCTTTGTGATCCGGATTTATGATGATTTATTTTATTGTATGCCTGAAATAGTTCAATTTATTTCCAAGCTACACATTCGTGTCCTCGGTACAAAGATGAGGGCCAATGTGTGACGCCAAAATAGAGGCATACGAAAGTTTATATTTTTCGCTACGCTACTCTTATCCCTATCAATGACAGCAAAGCAGAATTTATAAATATTTCATAATTATCACGGCTATAGCTTCTCATCAAAGGACGTTATCTTAACATTAATTATATTACAAACAAGTTACAGCTTTACTTTTTGTAGTAAACTTGTATTCAATATGTACTAACAAACATGTACGGTGCGAAATTAAGCAAAGACAAGCATTCAGCTCGCCTTCGTTGGTGGACTGGGACTGGGGTCTAAAAATGTAATGTCAACGCGTTAAAACACATCTTTACAAACATATTTAACTAGTCAATTGTAATTGAATATCACGAGATTCATCGTGGAAGTGCCCACGGTGCTCTCTGGCGTTTACTCCCAGTACTTCCTTCAACAGTTCCTTTCTGAAGGAAATATTTATAAATATTTCTATATATTTGAGGAATATTTGTTAAAAAAAAATAAACCGAGTACATATTTTGTACAGTCACAAAAATAAAAGCGGACCTCCGGACCTCCTTAGGGTTGATTAACCAGGACAAACGCTAGGCAGAAGAAATATACAGTATGTATAAAGTCATATTGTAGTGAAAAATTGTGCCCTTAGTCCTATTTGGATTCGAAGCTGACTATGAACTAGTTAACTGCGAAATAGGTCTGTTATTTCCCGTACCGAAACCAGCTACGAATTAAAGCTTCGAAATGGGACTAAGGAAAAAAGGAACAGTAGGGTTAGAACACTGTGACGTACGTTAGTATATAAGGTATTTGGTGAAATGCATACTCACAGACAGACAAAACTAAATAAAAAATATTATGAATCAAGATATTATTTGTTGATGTTATTTAGAAGCATATCAAAATGGAAGAGTCATTTAATACAGGTACTTTTATACTTAAAAAAGGACTACATTTCATATTTTGTAATATATTGCTTGAAATATAAACATTTTCATTTTCATGAAAACGATTACTCGTTTCGTGTCTATTCATTCGTTTTAGTGACGAACAACAATCACGACACATCAAAGCGAGCTGCGATTGGTGGACGTTGCCGAAAATGAACGCATAGGCATGAAATAAACGTATGTTTTCTTATTGTTCCAACCCCACTGTTAATTACCTAAGTAAATAAATTAATATACGTATTAATTGTAGCATTTGTAAAAACTCAAAGAATCCGTATTGTCCAAAACAGTTATACTTTAAATTAAAATAATTCAGTAATACAATACACGAAAGCTTAAATACAATTTTAACTAAACAAACTAATAATTTTCACTGGTGTGAGCATTTTTATCACTTATTATGCGGAATTATGCGTTTTATTATTTGACAATAATTACAATAAAGCTTTCCATACATGCATAAGCTAGTAAAGCTACAATTACGCTTGTATGTCGATGGTCCCAATTAAAAATGTCGGTAGTGCAATTTTAGGAATATGTACTTTTCTACACCGTTAGATTGGCGACATTAAAATCTATAAACTTATACGTATGTTACATCACGTAAAGATACCAAAGATTATAAGCTGTTGTAAATTTTAAGTATGTACCACAAGTAGTTTAGTTTTAATATCCAAAACTAACTTCTAACTTCTCTCCTGAACATGTTCCGTTTTGTAGATCCGACTTTCTTAATAGGGACCATCGATGTTTTTTTTTACAAGAGTTAGTTTTCACATGCGACTGTTTCTTAAACATAATTCTATTGAAAATAGTTCGACGCTGTAAGAAAATGAATCTAAGATTTTACTGAACAAAGTTCATTTTGCTTTAACGCTTTTACTTTCAAGTGAGGAGTTGTGTAATATTAACAGTAACATTTTAAATTAAATAAAAACGCTACAACTGACACTTGGAAACAAACACCACTTACATTTCACGAAATTTAATCCCAAAGTGGAGTTGGCAGAGGCACGTGCTAAGCGAATCAAATCTTCAAACATAAAATAAACATTATTCCAGTCTGTTGTCCGGTTGTTAATATAAAATATACTCTATTAGGTGGCGTTAAAGTAACAAATCAATTTGGCACCTGAAATAATAGGTTCAACATTAAAACCTCTCTTATTCTTTACATGTAAAGGTTGACATTTCGTCCCTTAGCTTACAACATCGCTTAAGTAATTTTTACCAAATTTACAGGAGACAAAAAAAAATGTTGCTGATTGCGACGCCAACCGACTTGAGCCAAACCCGTGTTCATAGTACATTAAAAATATGTCATAATTATTAAACAGACCACAGCGCCCCCCTAGCAACGCGCTCCAAGAAATAAATGACAAGGCATATCCAGGCACTGCGATTGGTTGAAAGAAGGTATGTCGCACGCTGTGTGTGACATAGCAGCCAATCACAGCGCGTATTTTTTCTATGTCGGGTCTTTCTTGGCGCCCTTCCTAGGTCTCTGAGGACCAGAATTCGTGACGCATTATTGTAAAGTCCCTTTCTAACATTGGCGTATCATAGGATTTCAGTAAGTGAGCATATTTTGCATTATCAGGAAAATGAGCCATTTTATTTACAACTATAAACCTATACTTATGTATATTAGTTTATTTATAGTATTTATTTTGAATGTTGTATTTTATTTGTTTTATGGGCGACCTGTCTGTACAGGTATATTTAGTTGCCTGAATTATTATTATTATCATTAAACACTATCACCTATAGTTTAATGAACCAATTCAATCTTTTTTTGTTTATTATTGGCTGTTTCACAACCATTTCGCAAATTATTGTGTATTAAGTTAAAACAGCGATCAATGGGGAATTTTCTTTGACGTTTTTCTGACAGATTTTTGGGCTAAGAACTGTCATTACTGTCAAAGTTTGTTTGGAAAGTTTGACATTATGATTCTTATGTATATAACGTCAAATCAAAAAAAAATTACGAACCTCGAGAAAATCACTCGATTTCGATACCAAACAACTTGTCCCAAGGAACGAAAAACAGTATAGAGTATGTAGACGTTAACAGTTTTTTTCATATTGTATAATTATACATAGAGTTTGTACCTATTAGCCTAGACTATGAACTGGCAATACGTCCTATCTAAACCGCCAGCATGATACGAGTTTGATTAGTATTACTATGTCAGATAGTACTATTTGTTTTAATAATTGCATGAATTTTTGAGATCAGATAGGACCTGTTGCTAGTTCAAAGTCGCATTGGTTATTACCATCAAAATTAGTCTAGTAACAAAGCACATAATCAAAGTGTGGTGTGTGCGGATAAGGCATGCGCGTACTCGTCAAATATCCGCCATTACTTCGCGTGACGTCATCATAGGCTGTGTATGTTAGAGCGTGTCTGGTTGTGCGATGCGGGGTGTGGGGGCGGTGCGGGGGGTGGGGGCGGGTCAGGCCTGCGGGGGCTCGTCGGCGGCGGAGGCGCGCGGCAGCGCGGAGGTGGAGGGCGGGGGCCCGCGGGGGGCGGCGGCCGGCCCGCGCGGGGGAGGGGGGGCGGCCGGACCCGACCGCGACTCTGGACTGCTGCTCGAGCTACTGTTCAAACAAGGAAGGAAGTATATTTAGCCGAGAACACTCATCTGTATGTAATATGCTGGATAGGTTTACGGTAAGTACTCATTAGTAGTAGCTATTCGAACAAAACTTAAAGCCGTGACGGCGAATAGAATATATGTGTCACCATTCCAAGCCCAACTTTTCCCGTCCTCCTGTTAATTAAACCACAACACCACTGCGATCGCAAACTCGCCTGACATGCGTGGCGATTATTGGCATTTTCCCCCCCAATCAATCATTAGGGGAGGCCCTCGTCTAGCAGTGGACATCATGTGGCTGATGATAAACAAAACTATACTCCAGGTACAAAGTATTAAGTGTATGTTCTTGTTCGTGAATAGCAAGTAAAAACGACAAGAAAATCATGAAAACAGACAAAAAGGGCCGGGCGTGTATCGTTCCATCAGTCCTTGATTGTCGATCGACAACGTAGCAATTTGACGTCGTCTGTATCAGTTCAGTCAGTTATTGATTCGTCAGTATCAGTCTCAGTATAAATTAACTAGTGGACGCCCCGCAATTTCATTCGTGTAGTTTAGTAGTACCTGCATCCCAAATTTCAAGCGTCTAACTTGAGCGGTTTAGATTTTTCACACATACCTAAGTATTTTCCCGTTAATTCTTGTTCCCGTAAGAATTTCTGGAATTCCTTTCTTAATGCACTCCTAAGGTACCCAAGCTACGTTCCGAGTGCCTACGTTTAGCCGTTTGGGCTGTGCGGTGATATGTCAATCAGTCTCAGTCAGTCAGTCAGCTTTTCCTTTTATATATTTAGATGTGTCAATAAATGTAGTTATGTAGATTTTAATCTCTGCTAACAACGCCAAAACGGCGCATACCAATTTATTTCACATTTTCAGTGTTAATCTCGATATTTTATTAAATAAAATAAAAAAATAATATTCCCGTCCTATCACACTGTAACTGTATGGTAACTAAATAATATGCAGAATATTTAAGGCATTATCATTGATCACGGGTGTGACAGGAAGGGAATAAGTCTAGAGCTCAGTGAGCGCCAATCACGCGGCAGGGCGGGGACTAGGCCGATCTATTTGACCATAAATTATAGTGCAAAAGAATTCCTACACTAGCAACTTATACAGGAGAGCAAAAATACAATGTCCGCCATGAATTTAACTATTACCTAATTAACTGACTGTGTGGGGCAGTCAGAGAGATCAAGAAGACTGCCTCGCCCTGCCGAGTGCTTCACGCTTTAGTTATTCTTAGTAGATATTTTAATGGCGGCTGTACACTTACCCCGAGACAAATCGAGATGGAGTATGGTGCTCTCGCCTCGTCTCGCTCTCTCTCGCCTCGCCTCCGTCGGTCTCGTTGGCTCTATATTCGAGATTATTACTCTGTACAACCGCCATAGTTCCATGCGGAGTGAATACTTCGGACATACGTTTCCCGTTTCATTTGACACCGCAAATGTAATAATAGAAAGTAGACATTGTGTTTTAGTTAACTTTCTAAAGAAATTTCTGTATATATTTATGTTATTTTATGCTTACGTACATATATACCTCTAATTATGGATGTTCGCTTACATATGTCAATTGTATTTCTACTTGTAATTGTGTACCTACTTAGGTTTTTTATTGTACTTACTTACATGTTTGTTTTTTAATACTGACCCGCACCTATGTTCTCCCATGTTGTGAGGTTGACTGGTAGAGAATACTTTAGTATTAAGTCCACCCTTTGTACTTTTTGTGCGATAAAGTATTAAATAAATAAAATAAAGAAGAAAAATACGGTAACTTATACTACGGTAAACTCAGTGGCGTGCACACCACACAGGCAAAAAGACACTGCCTACCCGAGTATGGTAGCTTCCCGACTTAATAATAGAGTTATTGCTAGATCTTGTTTTGTTGTACTCACGACAGTGGCTAAGGAAGGTCCTGTGTTTTGTAGATCACCTACCTATATTTCGTAGACAAGTTACCTATATATAGGTGTCAATCCTCGGGGATCACTGCCTACCTTATCGTAAAAGCCAGAGCACGCCACTGGGTAAACTACGGTACTTTGACGTGACAACGTCAAACATTGCAGTAGTAGTACACTCGCTTACGGAACGGGACAATGACGTCATTGTTTTCGTGCATGCAGCCCGTATTATCGAGATATCACGTCAAAAAACTGGAAACGTATGACCATAAATGCTAAAGGCTACGTAAAAATCAGTACAATAAAGAATAATGGCAGACTTCGTTCCAGTAAAAAAGAAGATTTTATTGATTTATCAATTTAAATCGTTGTATGCAAGGAATCAATTTACGTATGTATTGTATTTTATAAAGACCGGGATAAATTGCGTTAAATTATTAAAAATATCAACTTTGTCATAGTTTCTGAACGTCTCAGTTCAATTTGTTACATTGATTGACGCTCGTTGACACATACATTTGACACATCGATGCTAGATCCTACCTGAATTTGAAACAATGACAGCGTCAGTCAAATGTCAAAATGCCATAAGTCGCGAAATGTCTTGAATTTTAGACTCACAAAGCCAAATATTTACTTTCAAATTATTTTTAATATGCGGTGTTTTAAAAATACGTGAAAAAAGAATCTTATTTCAGACGACAAACACTATAACATCAAAGTATGAAAAACGCGTCTGAATTACTGGAACAAAGTAATGTATGAAACCTGCCATGATTCTTTCGGTGAACTCTTTAAGGTAACAGATAGACACATCAAAAGTGTCTAGGGATCAAGAACATTTTCTCTCATCTAATTTATCTAAATCAATTCTGGATTAGTCTCCTACCTAATGACTTATCAGCACATTTTGAATAAATTATGAATTAATTCAGTTTTCGTAAAATATATTCTTGTTTGCAATCTTCTAAAATGTACTTGATCCCTAGACACTTTTGATGTGTGTACTAAGGTGGCGAGGTACAGTCAGGGAGTGCCAAAACGTTTTTTTATCGATTAATTTACGAATAAATCCATAGGTTTTGATTTATTTGTGTACAAACATACTCGTCTTCGACAGTCCCTGACTCTACAGTAACGACAAATTATTGTGAACACTTGAAAAAATGTGGCACAGCCCTACGTTACTAACTTGTGGAATCCGTTAGTCTGGCAGGTGTTGTAGGCGCCGCAGTGCTCGCACTTGAGACCCACCACGTGGAATTTCACTGTAGAAAGCTGCAATAAATATACAAGACAGTTTAGAATGTATGCAGGTGAACACTATACCGCAATGCTAAATAAAAAAAACTCTTGGGCACATGGAGAGAATGGATGAAAGTCGATTGACGAAAGAGATTTATATAGGTGATGTAATGGGCCGGGTGAGTAGAGGTCGCCTCAGAAGGACATGTGTTGACCAGATTGGTGATGTCCTGGCCTAAGGTGGCATGAAAAGTACTCGAAAGTAGATAGAGCGAAAGGGGTATGTCAGGACCGTGACAAATGGAGATATGTAGTCTCTGCCTACCCCTCTGGGTGACAGGCGTGAAGTGTACGTATGTATGTATGTCTACCTAGCATCTATCGTAGTAACTCAAACTTCTTGTGTGGGAGGATCCGATTTTTTTATTGACTTGAGTCGGTTATTGCATTCATTTGTATTAACATTATGGTAAAAAACAATATTATCTTATTGCCACCCTTGTGGTATAAAAAAAAAAAAATATATAAAAATCCAGTGTCATGATGTTTGTTCCCAATGAACTCTTCACCAAGGCTACCGATATTCACAAAGGTTGGCATTTATATGTAATTTCGTCCAATTTGAGAGATAGGATAGTTTATATTTCGTGACATCCACTGCTGGGCACAGGCCCCCCTGGAGGTTATACTAATTTTATATTCATATTAATAGTTAAGA
>SJJU01005513.1:0-22175 GCA_012932125.1 Conopomorpha cramerella | reverse complement strand
TGAGAACGCTGATATTTAAATAAGTCGTTTCGCTGCGGTAGTCCTTGACTGTAAGTAAACACTTTAATTGGATATTACAATCTTATTTTGAGCCTCATTGTAGCTAATTTGGAATGATCAGGAATTTGATTTTTTTTTACCCTTTATAGGTATTAGATCTAGGTAAGGCATGGTAGGTAGGTACAGTTAATGACCTGACCACGGATTGAGAAACGTTGCAGAGAATGGGGAATTTTATTTGACGTTTTTCTGACAGATTTTTCCAGCTAAGAACTGTCATTACTGTCAAACTTTGTTTGTAAAGTATGACAGTTCTCAGTTTCAAAATCTGACAGAAAAAAGTCAAATAAAATTCCCCATTCGCACCGATCTACGGCAAAATAAATATCAAAATATTGGTAAATTGGAAAAACTATACCTAAACCTAATAGGGAATTTTCTGGGTCCTTGTTTCTCTTAGTCATGACAGATGGCGCTAGCTGTATTAGGGGGATAAATGTCAACGAAATTACTAACTTCAAGTAGTCAGTATTGAAGGTGACACTATTTTTTGTTTGTTTACAAAAGTTTAAGTAAAAACGTATTATGTTTTTAAGGAAACGCGCACTGGCATGACATTAAAAGTTTTAAACGTGGGGTAAACAACGAAGGTAAGCTGAATGCTTATCTTTGGTTAATTTTCGCGCTATAATACCCGTTTTAAAATATAAACAAAACGTATTAAAACATAACTGACAGAAGTCACCACGGATACCTACTAGCGACATCTAGATAAGAGTTTATTGGAGTTTAAAAATTCCCGTTATAAGATACACCTACATAATTTAAATTCGAGAACACATTACTGATACACAATAATGTTTTTACTCCTGACTTTAACCGAAAATAAATAACACTAGAGTATATTTTTTTTAAATATTTTTTTAATGTTAAAATTTTTAGGCCACCTGGGTTGCCATCAATAAAATATACATTGTCACATAATATAATATGATTCAATTGTAATAAAACGTTTTACTAGATATATGTGGCAAGAACGTTGCAAACAATATTAAGTGTTATCTACATGCACATGTTGCACGGTGAAATATATTTTGAAAAAAGCGTAGAGCTTAACATTCCAAGAGGTGGTTTTCCCAGGGTGGATATCCGGAATAATATACTAGGTACATTTACATTGACATTTATAAATATATTTTTACACAGCGACAACTTATTTAATATTTTATTTTACATTAAAAGCACAATTGTTGTATAATTGTATAGGGACAATAAATGAGCAATGTACAATTTGAGCTCATTAATTTACGTATGAGAAAATTACAGCATGGATTATTTATATATTTTTTTAAATATTACACTTTAAAAACAACAATAAAATATATTTTATACTTACTTTACGTTATCATATGTACTTAAGTACTTTTGTATGTGTACATACTACGTCATTATACTTAAGAATAGATACAAATGTATAGCAATTTCGTTCCTCTAGAATAGATATAATCAATCTAAAGCAATGAAATATATATATCATCATTTTGCAAATGCCTAGCATGCAACATACATATTTTTGTAACTTTATGTGCGAATTTATTTTTTGTCACGTCTTTGAAGCGTGTGAATGAAGAGGCTGATTTTTTTTCGCTCTGAGGCCCTCCTAGCACGCGCGTCAAGAAATACTCGACATAGAGCAAATACGCGCTGTGATTGGCTGCTATGTCACACATCGTGCGACTCAGTTTGTTTCAACCAATCGCAGTGTTTGATGGCTTGTCATTTCTTTCTTGGAGCGTTTTGCTAGGGGACTCAGTACGGTCTACAGAGACAGCATACCTACTTCGGTTTTGATAGTATATTTCTGAATCAACCTGCATTATTCGACACAATCTGTTCATTGCTGCTTTTGTTTAAAACAATTCACTTTCACTCTAAGAGCGGTTTCGCACTACGTCCGATTCGAACCCGTGAAAATATGGTCCGGAGAAATTGTAGAACAATTTTTATGGTAATTTATGCAATTATTTCGGATTGGACGTAGAGCGAAACCGCTCTAACAGAAGCAGCATAGATAATTCGTACAAAAATTACATTGCGATAGTAAGACTTCAACTATACGCACTCGAATGTTCGATTCGACGAACGAATTTGACAGTTGAATGCAGTATGAAAAACAAAATGTCACTGAGATAGAAGTAAAATGTACAGTAATTCGATTGCAGTAGAGACCAATTTTGAATGAATAGGAACTGTCGAATTTGTTCATATACTATATTTACAATTTTATATTGATTTTGTGCCCTGAACATTCTGCTTACTTATTGTTTATTCTTACCCTAGTTTTTTGTAGTGAAAATGAATCGACTCTGTATTATTGAAAATCAAACGAACTTACCTTGGTTGTGAAGTTCGATGTTAATTTAAGCATTATTATTTTATTGCATATTTTACTTAAGCGATTTATGTTTAACATGTTGTAGTGGCAGATCAAGCATCACCCTCGCATTTTAAAGCACTAGCAATCTATATAAATAAAAATGAATCTCCGTTCGTTAGTCTGGATAAAACTCGAGAACGGCTGGGCCGATTTGGCTTATTTTGGTCTTGAATTATTCGTGGGTGGTGTATTTCTTCTAATACATGAGGTACAAATCTTCCTACGGCAAAATAAATGTTGGCCGGGACAGCTAGTACTAAATAAAACAATACAACTTCCGCTCTTCCATGGACTGGTCCATAGGTGGCCCGAAAAGGTTTTAATCACAGTTGCAATACAGTGAATAAATTCTCAGATTGATTAATCGCTTCAAGAAACTGATTGCTAAAGCATTCTTAAAATTATATTACCTAAATTGCAATACTGCAGCAAAAGAATGAGGAAGTTTCTTTAAAAAAAAAGCCATAAAGAACGAGTGAACCGAAGATCAACAGTCATAGACTCACTCAGACCAAACAACGACACTTCTGCAAACTCCCCAAGCAAAGCGCTCCAAGAAAGACATGACAAGACATATCAGGCACTGCGATTGGTTGAAACAAGGTAAGCCGCACGATGTGTGACATAGCAGCAAATCACAGCGCGTATTTGTTCTATGTCGTGTCTAACTTGACGCCTTTGCTAGGGCTGCTGAAGTATATACATACAATACGCCGTAAGGGACAGAAAATAAATAAGTATATCTTGCTCTTTCATGCCTGAATGTTTATTATATCGTTGTCTCGTTTTATTTTAAACTTTCTTGGTTCTGTTCTTTCTGGTTTCTGATTGCAAGTCTACTTTTACATAAGTACATACAGTTACATAACCCACAGGGGCACCCTTTTATTTTATTTAGTGTTAATATCATTTAGAGCCCTTGAACTGGTCACCAGTCTGGGATGTATCCGGCCATCAAGCATTTGTTAAATTAGTATTAAGTCATATTTATGTTAAGTATACTTAGCAGTAAGCATTGGCGATTTGAAACGTTGCTAGTTTCTTCCCGGTTCTTCTGGACAGTAAAAGAAATTAATTCGAACCGGGGACGATTATTTTTGTTTTTAAAGTCATAAATGACGTTCATCAAGCTTTGTGATATGCTACTGTATATCTGTATGCACTTATAACGATAAAATAAAGAAATTTTGACTATGACTGGTTTTTGGTCTGAGTAGATTCCTAACTCTTTCTTTTCCCACATATTTTGACAGATTGTTTTTTTTTATTAGAAAACTCCTCATTCAATAACAATAAAACATTTTTATCACAACACCTAACACATTACACATCAATATATTTGTAACAACAGCAAAAGTCTATAAAAATGAGATTACAATATCTGTTTTACTTCATCTTTAAGTGAAATAAATCAAATATAGACAAGTATACTTGTTTGTTTCTACACATTGTCTAAATACGTACATATATTTAGATGATTCTGTAGCGAGAAGCTAGCTATCCTTGAAACTTGCGTTTTAATAAATAACATCATGTTGGCTATAAAGAAATCCATAGTTGCCTGTTCTGTAATGGCGGTAGTTTTGATTTGACACTTGGTATAGTTCGTGCATTTCATGAATGCGCGCGGGCCTTAGATGTTAAGTCGTATATGGACACGCTAGTTGACAGTTCAAACGAACAAAACTGCCACACACACATCTAAGGCCCGCGCGCATTCATGAAATGCACGAACTATATCATTGTACGGACAAACAGGTTTTTCAGAAGAATACATCTAGGCAGGAGATTATACGTACGTTTGACAGTTTTAATTCGTTCATTTCTTTATTTTTTTAAATGGCTATCTATTAGCTTGTGCCAATAATTGTTGCTAGTGTCGTGTATGAAAGAACTAATTACAGTAATCATTATGACAAAAGCCTACTGGAGTTCTGCAAAGACGATGGAGTATCACGACAATGCAAAACCGGCTGTATGCAAGCCCAAAAATCGCCATTTTCGCCCAGCACCTTCGTTCATTTCATTCGTGAAATTCCGGAAGCATTATGTCGCAAAGTGACAGGTCGAATCGTTCGTCGAATTAATAACAGACTATAGACTCCTAATGTTACACATTTTAAATCAAAACACTTAGGTATGGCAGCCAAATGGCAATCCAGAATGGGCGTGGCCAAACCAATGTTTACCGGATGAGTCTCACATTACAATAGGGAATTATTGTCATACTTTCCAAAGTTGAGTGACAGTAATGACAGTTCTCCGCTCGAAAATCTGTCAGAAAAATGTCAAAGAAAGTTGTCCATTACCTTTAATGTCTTGCATTAATGTCTACGTAGGTAAAGGTACTAGTCTGCCCTCCGCTAGCTATGTTTCCGTTAACCGACATCAAGTCGAGTTTTACTTTTTAATGCCATCTTAATAAGGAAAAAAAGCTCTATCGATCTGTCTTAGTGGTATTTTCCTAGCGTTTATAGCGTCCGAGATACAAAAATTAAAAATCCGCTAAATGCTGGTTTTCTTTCCCTCTACAACATTATAAAATCGTTACACGTAAAATCTTAACTATAATCCGACTAAAAGCCGATAAAGTAATTTTGACACCTAAATTGTACGGAAAATGTTGTACCTTGGAACACGAAGGCTAATTCGTAAAATATTGTCGCAAAAAAAAATGAACTACGATAATTATGTATTTTATTACATCTGGCAACATGCTTTTGTCTATGGTTACTTTTTTCTAAAGATGGCGAAGTGAAGGTACTAAGACATTTTTACGCTCTAAAAGTATTTTTTTATGTGTTTTGAAGTGCAGTTTGTTCGTAAAAATCATACAGGACGTGTGACAAAAGTAAGTAATTTGGATTTATTATTTAGTTATTAGGTATATTTAATGTATTTTGTATTCATGCTTATTATGTAACACATTGTACTGTATTTCTTTTTGCTTTTAGTGGTAGCCTATTATTAAGGCTGCACTTGCCTTTGTTTTTTTTTGTATTGTTAATAATTTTGTTTAGTGTAAGTCCTTGTTGGTTATCTTTACTAAATAAATAAAAAAAATAAAAATGTGTAAAGAGAAATCTATTTTTTATTTAAAATGAAGGTAGTGTTGTACCTTGGTACAAAACAAAGCGTGTACCTTGGAACGCGTTCCGAGGTACACTCCACATAATGACCGTTAGGTTTGAATAAAAACGTGAGTTTAATTATGAGTTTTTTCTTTTCTAGTGCCTCGCAGCAAAGCAGGAAAAAAGCGAGATGCAATCAACATTCAAAATATCAAGAAGGCAGTCCAGGATATTATGGTCAGTAAATTATCTTATCGCGATGCAGCTGAGTAATGGAATGTTAAAATTGCTACCCTACATCGCTACAAAAAAGGAATTAAATACACATCAGACATTAATAGCATACAAGAGCCCAGCCCCCCTAGCACAGCGTTCCAAGAAATAAGTGACAAGACATATAACGCGCTGTGATTTGTTGAAACTAGCTGAGTCGCACAAAGCGTGGCATAACAGCCAATCAGAGCGCGTATTTGTTCTATGTCATGTCTTTCTTGAGGCGCGTGCTAGGCCCGCAGGTATGCAACTAAACAAATCTTCGACACAGAAGAGGAAGGTGAACTGGTAGATTATCTCGAAAAGGCAGCGCATATGCACTACGGTCTCACATTGAGAGATTTCAAAGAGTTGTCTTATCAGTTCGCAGTTGCAAAACAAAAGAAGCTTCCTCAATCTTGGCAAAACTCTAAAAAAGCAGGAAAAGAGTGGTTAAGGGGATTTCGAAAACGCCACCCATTACTTTCCTTACGAAAACCGGAACCCACGAGCCTAGCCCGATCGTCGTGTTTCAATAAGCCTCATGTAGATGCTTTTTTCGCAAATTTGAAGACTTTGTTACGGCGACATGAATTTTCTCCTGAGAACATTTATAATCTTGATGAAACAGGAAACTCAAACGTTCACAAACCATCTAAGGTATTAGCACCAAAATCTATAAAGCAATTAGGAGCAATGACATCTGCGGAGAGAGGGTTTAATGTGACCATGATTGCATGTGTGAACGCCACCGGGAATAGTGTTCCACCAATGCTAATCTTTCCAAGGGTTCATTTTAAACAGCACATGATAAACGGAGGCCCTCCCGGATGTATTGGAAGTGCTACTCCTAGTGGATGGTCTAACGAAAATTGTTTCTCAAAATATATGGACCACTTTATTCAATATGTGAAACCCACAAAAGATAAGCCAGTTTTATTGATCCTAGATAACCATGAATCCCACATATCGATTGCAGTGATAGACAAGGCCAAAGAGAATGGAATAATAATCCTAACATTCCCTCCACACACTTCTCACAGACTTCAACCGTTAGATATCGGAATTTTCGGACCTTACAAAAAGTTCTTTAGTCAGGCTGCTGAGGACTGGATGTTAGGAAATCCAAGAAAACCCATATCTATTTATAATATGGCAGAACTTATAAACAAAGCTTATTTGAAATCATTCACATTAGCTAATATTTGCAACAGTTTTGAAAAAAGTGGAATATATCCCTTGAATGAGTCTGTATTTTCAGAAGTTGATTTCATGCAATCATATGTAACAGATACTCCAATTTTATCCTCCTCAACGTATCCAGCATTTTATGATTTTCTATCACTTTTCACTATGTACTACAAGTGTGTTGTTAGTGGATGTGAAAGCTTACGAAAGGACGTTAAATTACATAGACTACCTTTGATTGAATCTAAACTTAAAAAGTGGTTACAGTATCTACGTGGTAATGTCCCATCAAATATCAGTTCGTCTGATCTCAAAAACACTTATGTGTGCGAAAAACATTTTATGAAGCGATTCATAACAACGAAATCTCGTATACGAAGCGATGGTTATCCATCTTTATTCACGTCAGTGGAAATTGCCACGGGTATACCTGAAAATGTCGGTAAGTTTTTCACTTTTCAAATTTAGTTTGTTAGCCGGTGAGTTTCGCCTGGGGATTTTTACTTTTGATCGTTTAGGTTAGGTTGGAAAAGAAGGCAGTCTGTGTTACTTTCACTGCAAGGAGATCAAATGATTATGATTTGGGTCAATAAGAAACATTCAATTTCTAATATAATAATTAATCACATTAGTAAGTTCACCATAATATTAAATGTTTTTAATTTATAATTACTTTCAGAAAACATTTCACCCTTGATGGACCACAATTATTGTCCACCCACGAAAAAGCACTGTGACCATTCCTATATTTCTCGACCTGCTATGTGTGATTTAAACTTGATGGATACCAACAGGAAATTCCAAGCTCAACCAAGTACTTCAGGTAAGTATTTTTTAATAATTGTATTATTCTATCTTAACCACTGGGATGCAGGAGGGTACTTTTTAATTTAATAGGTTTTGAATTCTATTGCGGCTAGAGTTTAAAATCAGTAACGCTGATCTGCATCTCCAGCACACTTGCAATTAATATAAGATATCCTTATATTTTCTTTCAGGTCTGGCGATACCAACCATGTCATATACTGAAGTTGAGAAACCTGGACAATCATCTAATATTCAAGTTGAGAATCAATCACAACCCTTTGTTGCTACTGTTGAGAAAAATGAAATATCTCTGTCAGGTAAATATTTTATCAAATACCTATTGTTTCATTGACATTGTTATGCTAATTTTGTTTCACAAATATAATACTTTTCAGTTAAGAACATAAGAAAAACAATCAAAAAGAAAATTGTCAAGAGGGTAAAAGAACTTCCAGAATTCTGCAAAGTAATCTATGAAGAGTACAAAAAAGCAAAAAGGTGCCTGGATATAAAAAAAAGAGCAAAACTTGCTGCTAAGTTTATGAAAAATAAGACCTTAGAAAATCTAACTGCTAAAATGAACCCATACTGTAAACTGATGGTCAAAATGCAAATAAACCTCTGTGGCAAGAAGGAGAAAGGCAGGAGATATACCAATGAAGAAAAAGTTTTAGCACTTGCCATTATGAAACAAGGGCCAAAGTCCTACAGATTCCTGCAAAAAATTTTTATTCTGCCATCCAAAACCACACTAAACCAATTCACTAGTAAACTTAACTTTGAGTCAGGAATAAATAAACATTTGTTCAATGTACTTAAAAAAGAGGTAAGTTACAATGGTTGATATTGCTTCAAAACCCACAGTACACATGCACAATTTGACTGGTTTTTTTTCTCTAGGTTGCAAAATGGGACATAAAGAAAAAGTATTGCTCCATTGTATTTGATGAAATGGCTCTCGAATCAAGGGTGGCCTTCAAAAATGATAAAATTAGAGGTTTGGTAGAGCTGCAAGAAAAAATACCTGAATTTGCAGATCATGCATTGGTTTTTTTACTACGCGGTGCTATATATAAATGGCAGCAGCCCATCGCCTATTATTTTTGCCGAGGAGCTACATCAGGACCACAATTAAAATCGATCCTATCGCAAATTGTGGGGGCAGTGTCAGAAACAGGTTTAGAACCAGTTGCATTGATATGCGATCAAGGGTCTGCTTTTCAATCAGCGATTAAGTTATATGCAGAAAATGCAAAACGTCAGGCTGCTTACCACAATGACATGGGTATGTATAGTTATTGAATGTTTTTATAAAGAGTTTCTGGTAATTGGACGTATTCCCGTCGGGGTTTCGTATCATAGAGGACATAAAATGAAACAGAATTAACCTTCTGTATGTTTGGCCGAAAATTAATCTTTACCAATCTATATGAACGACCCCTTTTATCTAGGACTCTCTGACGGGGAATTTTCATCAACGATAATTCCTCCTTTGTGGGGTCGTAACTCAGGTAACTATATATACAGAAGTAAACATATGTTTTTTTTTTAGATGGAATCATAACAGTCAATAACAAACAGTTGAATGTTATCTATGATCCCCCGCATCTTGTCAAAGGACTGAGAAACAATTTTTTAACGAAAAATATAAAATATCAAGGAAAAATATCGACCTGGAGCGACATTGTTGATGTTTATAAAGCAGACTGTAATCATGCTCAAACAAGACTCTTGCACAAATTAAATGACGAACATGTCATTGCCGGCAAAATAAAGAAAATGAAGGTACATATCTACGAACTAGTTATAATTACTAATTTAAAGGATGTATTTAACACTTACTAGGTAATAATCTTTCAAGTCTCATAGTCACTATGTCTGTGGCCTTATGCCTATTGTATTCAGGCACAGGCCCTTTGGCCTGAACAATGTCTGAAGAGTCTTGCCAAATTACCCTTGCCAATATATAAGACCTGGAAGATATCGATAACATTGAAGTGAATTTGTTGAACGAGAGCTGCCAAATCCATTCCGAAGATGACGACCCTGTCCCGCATAAACGACGCCGCGGCGTGTTATGGTGCTCGATAGCGATGAAAGTGACTTAGAACCAGAAGACTTAGAAGGTATGGTTAATAATATATCTGACGATTCACAGCTCAATAAATGGACGCGGCCTAAAGGCAACCAGCGTAATCTCATTGCATTTACTGAATTTCCTGGTCTACCAATTGATCTTCGCGCAGCTGCTCAATCATATACCCCCTATGAATGTTTCTCGCTTATGGTGGATGATGCTATTTTTCAACTCATAGTGGATGATACAAATCAGTTTGCTTTAAACAAGATTTCGGCTACAGAGGCTTCAAAGGATGCACGAATTCGTAACTGGTCTCCAACAAACTTGCCTGAGATAAAGCGCTTTTTTGCATTGATTTTATTTATGGGTTTGGTAAAGCTGCCAAAAATTGCTGACTATTGGTCTAAGGACGAAATACTTGGCCATCCCTTTCCACGGACAATAATGTCAAGAAATCGCTTTGAGATTTTGTTACAAATGCTTCATTTTTCTCAACAAGATGATAATAACAAGTCTGATCGTCTGCACAGAATTTCAAAGTTGGTAGAAAAATTAAACGAAAACTTTCAGAAAAACTATACACCTGGTGAAGACTTATGCATTGATGAAAGCGTTGTGCCATTCCGTGGAAGACTGATTTTTCGTCAGTACAATAAGCAAAAGCGCCATAAGTATGGGATAAAGAAGTTTAAACTTTGTACATTACCTGGATACACATACAAACTCAGCATTTATGCTGGAAATGAAAACGATACAGTCAATACTACACCTACCAATGTAGTTATGTCTTTGTGCAATGACCTGTTAGACAAAGGCCATACTTTGTATACCGACAATTGGTATACAAGCGTTGATTTAGCGAGACAGCTGTTGAAGAGGCAAACGCACCTTGTCGGTACTATTAGGAAGAATCGGAAACAATTACCTAAAAAAAGTCATTTCTGCAAAACTGAAGCGTGGAGAGCACATTGCCATGGAAAATGTAGATGGAATAACCTTTTTGAAATGAAAAGACAAGAGAGACGTGTATGTGCTTTCAACTAAGCATACTAACAAATTTAAAAGAGTATCAACAAAAGCTCACAAAGTGTCTTTCAAGCCACAGATTGTCGTCGATTACAATAAAGCAAAGGGAGCTGTAGATTTGTCGGACCAAATGACTGCATACTGCACTCCATTACGAAAAAGCGTCAAGTGGTACAAGAAACTGGCTATAAATTTACTGTTGAACACTGCATTGGTCAACGCATTAGTTCTGTATCAGATGACAGGAAGACGGATGCAAATCGTAGAATTTAGGAAGCAAATTTTACTTGGCTTATTAGGTGACGAACAAAAAATCGTAAGAGACTCAAGACCGAAGAGGGTAAAGCACAGATTGGAGAAAAAAGAGGGACCAAGCAAAAAATGCCGCAGATCTTGTGCTAATTGCTATAAGCTACTTGCACGCACAATGGGAAGAGTACATGCCAAAAACAAAACGAAAAAAGTGGTTACATTTTGTGCGACATGTCCTGAAAAACCATTTCTTTGTTTCGAGTGTTTTAACAAAATTCATAAGGTTTAAAATTTAAGTTTGAAAGTTACATTAGTTTGAGGTATATATAGCTAAAAGAACGTTACTTGATCTCAATTTTATTGTTATAATTACTTAATCTTAATGTTTTGTTCCTATTTTGCTGCGATCTCGTTGATATTGTGATTTTTGTTATAAACAAAGCTATGAAAAGTTATTATGCTACCTACTTACCTATGTAAGCACCTAAGTTGCGACTGTTTTGTGGTAACGACCACAATAACTGTTTGTTTTATCTATACTAATAATAAATCTGTAAGGGTCGGTCATGGAGTAAGTTAGTTTGTTTTCAGAGATATTGTGTTTATAGGCTCAATATATGATACTGAAACTAATTTCACGTTTTTTAGATTTTTTTTCTGTATGTGTGTATGTATGTATGTATGTATGTATGTATGTATGTTCCTCCATAACTCTTAAACCAATTATCCGAATTTGATGAAATTTGGTATAAAAACATATAGACATCTGGGACACAGGATAGGCTATTTAAATTCTAGCTCCAGTTATGATAAGACGTGGCCCCCATACAAACCTAATTTATTTTTTCGAGTATCTGCAAGTTTAGCTGCTTATTATGTAGAATGAGGTGATTTTATTCAGATTTTGTTTACACTATTATAATCAAATACATCTAAAAGAAGAGTATACCAAAATCATCGCTAGAAGTAGTAAAATGACGGAGTACTGATCAAAAACTCTGATCGCATTTTCGCCTGGCGCGCGGCGCGTGCGAGTTAATGACGCGGGGCGCGGGGAGCGAGTGTCTATAAAACGTCGAATTATGTAGCAGCGTCCAGTCCATTAAATACATATATATGCAAACATGAAGGCAGCGACCAAGCGACATTCGGGGTACAAAACGAACACGACGAAGTGTTGCGGTACCAATCTGGACGATATGTAAGCAGTTCGGAAGCAGTTTGGCGCATCCTGTCGTTTCCTATACACCAACGATTTCCTCCTGTTACTCATTTGGCTGTCCATCTCGAGAATGGGCAGCGTGTCTACTTCACTTTGAATAACGTGAGGGATAGAGTCGATGATCCAAAAAATACGAAGTTAATGGCATTCTTCAAACTCTGCCATGATGACGAATTCGCTAAAACATTGCTCTACGAAGACGTGCCATCATACTATACGTTCGACAAACAACGTGGCGTCTTCAATCGTAGAAGCGTGGTAGTATCGTAGAAGGTGTTACTGGCATCTTTAGAGAAAACGTACTCGGTAGGGTGTACATAGTACATCCAAGCAATAGCTTCATCACGTACGAGGACCGTCGTCGAATGCCTTAAATCTGTGGACGGCTTAGTTTATCCAACCTACCAAGCAGCATGTAGAGCACTACATCTGCTTGAAGACGATTCTAAATGGGATAACACATTGCGAGAGGCGTGCATCAGTGACAACGCCGCTAAACTTCGCCAACTTTTTGCTGTTATGTTGGTCTTCTGTAACCTGTCGAATCCAAGCGATCTTTGGGAGCTATAATATTTCCGAAAAGAATAGTTTGGTTCGAGAAAATGAGCCAAAACTAACAACTGTGGAACAAACAAATATA
Source organism: Conopomorpha cramerella (assembly GCA_012932125.1). NCBI lineage: Eukaryota > Metazoa > Arthropoda > Insecta > Lepidoptera > Gracillariidae > Conopomorpha > Conopomorpha cramerella. The sequence goes on along the minus strand of SJJU01005513.1, from coordinate 9,200 downwards.
TACAATCGAGTCGTGAACACCGTTAAATCTAAATCGGGTGAAATCTTTTTCATTGACGCTCCGGGAGGAACTGGAAAGACTTTTTTGATAAATCTGATTTTAGCATAAATTCGAAAGGATGCCGACATAGCTTTTAGGGTGGCATCCTCTGGGATAGCAGCAACATTACTGCCCGGGGGTAAGACAGCTCATTCAATGTTTAAAATACCTATAGATCTAGATCGCTCCGACAATCCTGTTTGCGGCATCTCAAAAAAGTGCTCTCATCGTGTGGGATGAATGCACAATGGCAAACAAAAAAGCAGTGGAGGCTGTTGACCGCACGTTACAGGACATGAGAAACAATAGCAAAGTTATGGGTGGTGTCACATTCCTCTTTTCTGGTGACTTCCGTCAGACTCTCCCCGTCATCAGCAGAGGTACGCGCGCTGATGAAGTAAACGCCTGTCTCAAACGATCCCTTCTCTGGTCCAATGTAAGAAAGCTCTCACTTACCGTCAATATGAGAGCTCAACTCGGAGGGGATTCACTGACGGGAGAGTTCTCTGATCTGCTGTTGAAGATAGGTAATGGCACAATGACCGAAGTGAATGGCGAAATTCAGCTTCCACTTTTATTATGTAAAACTGTTACTTCGGTTAATGAGCTGATCGCCCAAGTTTATCCTGACATAGAAAATCTGTCTAGCAAGGAAATCTCTTGGCTCTGCGAAAGAGCCATTCTCACCCCAAAAAAATATGAGGCGGTTGCTATTAATAACGCAATTTTAAGTATGTTCGAGGCCCCCGAAATGGTGTTCCATGCCATTAATAGGGTAGTTGATGATGGCGACGCTACTAACTACCCGATCGGGTTTCTCAACTCTTTGAATGCTCCTGGACTTCCGGCACATACGATAACGTTAAAAGTTGGTGCTCCCATAATGCTGCTGAGAAACCTAAGCGCCCCCAAGTTATGCAACGGCACCAGGCTTCTGGTGAAGTCGTTACAAAGAAACGTCATCGAGGCGACCATACTAACAGGTTGCAGAGGGGAAGACATGTTCATCCCGCGTATCCCTCTCATCCCCAACAACTACCCGTTCGAGTTCAAGCGTGTACAGTTCCCTGTGAGCGTCTGTTTCGCTATGACTATAAACAAGTCGCAGGACAGACGCTCCGCACTGCAGGTGTAGATCTCCGCACGAGCTGCTTCTCTCACGGACAGCTGTATGTTGCTTGCTCAAGAGTGAGCAGCAGTAACGATGTTTACATCTGCACTCCCCATAACACAACACACAACATCGTTTACAAAGAAGCGTTACAATAAGATCATGACGACTGCTACCACCTTACTATATGATTAGCATCCCTTTAAATCACGCAATAAAAAATGTTATTGCAGCTAATGCTTCGTAAAAATCGAAATGTACGCGAACGGAGTCGCGGGCACAGCTAGTTGAATAATAAAGAGTCTAAAAACTTTAAACTTTCATTTTACACTTAATTTTTCTGTCGGACATTCCATACAAATTTGTATGGAATGTCCGACAGTTGGCCCTTGGGGGGAGGAAAAACCACTGGGACAGGAGGTGAATAATGCTACCTTGGAATATTCCTAAAAAATTACAAGTCCTATCGTTATTCAAAAACCAAGCAGAACATATTAAACTAGAGGGCCGCGCGGGTCCTCTTGTATAGTTAAAATCTAAGTTAGCATGTCCATTGGCCTGCTAGAGTGGTTTAAAGTGAACACTAGGTCGCGGTCCCACGGTGTCCCCCACGGCCCGAATGGAACATCCTAATGTCGCCCAAATGGTGCCCCCCGCGGCCTGAATGGAAAATTTGGGAATTTTGGTTGGCGTTCAACGTGTTAAATACCACTGGTAAGGCTTTTCAGGAAATAACCACCTTTTTTACGATTAAGAATATTTTTTCTTATTTTAATTTTATAATTACTTTGGTAATTAACACTAAAACCCTTTATTTTATGGATCAATTTGTGGCTGAGACCAAACACAACTAGACTTACACGCCGCGTAGCACCAACAGTCTTTCTCTTTCTAAACAATATGAATGGAAGTTGAATGTACTTCTGGAACCAAACTGTCAATTCAATAGTAAAAGTGACAGTTTTGATCCAGAAGTACATACAATACAATACCCTGCTACGCCGTAAGGGACAGAAGATAAATATTTCTAGCTCTTTCACTCTTGCATGTTTATCATATTTTATTGTTGTCATTTTATTGTAAACGCCAGTTTCGGATTGCAAGTCTACTTGTTTTTGGTCTGAGATTTGTGGTCTAATTTCACCATGTTTGATATGTTGTATCTGTACTGTTACAAGGGCCACGCTGTAAAGGGTACATTGTATGTTTAGCTATGCCTATCTAGTTTAATTTTTATTTACTCCCACTAATTCACAGTTACTTGGTTGGTAAATTATATATATATATATTTAGAATTGTCTGAATAATAATAATAATAGGTAGACTGAGTATGGGAACCTCTGCACTATAAGGTCTACTCTGTACTGTCTCTGCAATATACATATATCAATTTTCTATTATTTTGCACATACTTAAATTATATTTAATAAATAGGCCTTTCCCCACTATAGGACTTTTTATCGGCATGAGCTTAGACAGAGCAGAGACACTTGCTGAGCAAATGCCCAAAGTTCACCAAGCATATGTATTTTACCTGATGTGATTGGGGGTGAAACCATCGCCATTATAGGTTTCAAACATCTTGTGGTATGATCGTTTCATCACAATGTTATCCATCACCATATTATGATCATTTCGTAGCATACATATGCTCTGTCTGAGAAAGAAAAGTCCACACTTTTAAAATACAAGTCTCAGACCCATCACCACTTGATTTCAGACACACAAGTACCCCCGGTACCCTTATAAAGATTTTCTGTAGGTACCTTGTAAGTTTTGTATATAGAAATACTTTTGGTATATCTTTGTTATCCCCAATTAACCAATTTGCTATGTACTGGAAGCAAACTACAGACAATACTTAGTTGCTAATAGCTATTCAACCACCTTTACCATTTGACTGCGGCAGCTCATTAAGGGAAACTATTACCTACTACAATGAAAGACCTTGTTCCATACAAATGCACTCAGTCATTGGTTAACATACCCCATAGTCCTATTGAACTTGTAACACTATAAAAATAAATAAATACATTATTTTACAACAACACACACATTGCCTTCATCCCATGTTAAGTAGCCAAAGCACTTGTGTTACGGAAAACAGACAACGAGATATATTCACTTGAATACTTTTTTTTTCTTTTAAATACATACTTATATAAATAAAACACCCAGACACATCCAACAAGTACTTAAAAGCTCATCACCTAAATACCTGCCATCGGTGGGAATCAAACCCACAACCCTACGGAGCAGAGGCAGACATGCTGACCACTACACCAACGGGCCCGTCATCACCATGTATATGATGAACACCCTTAGTAGAATATTTCTTTAAATGTTATTTGTACAAATCACATTGCTTTTACATTTCTATGTGGCATTATATGCTAAACATTTTCCTCTTAAAACGGCAGTGTATAAGACGTCTATTCAGTGAGTTCATTGATCCATGAATGATCAACAGCATGCTACAAGGTCAAACTGTTTGTAGCTGTTATTCATACAGACACAATTTGCAGTCATACAATTTTCTTGCTTCAATCATATTTTAACATCTGTCCATGTTCTAGTAGGTAGGTGTACCTTACCCAAGTATTGATTTTCTTATAACTAATTTAATTAGGCTCTGTGATATTGTGGTATGGATGTTGTTCACTAGTATAGGTTTAACTTTGCAATGAAGGAATATTGTTGTGCAATGTAACTAAAGGCAATGCAAGATGACAGCTCCTTTCATGAGAGTAAGATAATATTGTTTATATTTGTGTTATTGTTCTTGCAGTGCCTTATTAAATGCAATTATTGTATTGTAATTGTAATTTTCTGTGCTATTAGCATGGGTACTTCATTATAGATAATAAATAAACTTTAAGTATAATATTTAAATCAAAGTTTCGATGTTCATTGTAATATTTACTGCACATCTAACCTATATTTACACACAGTCTTCATGATAATAGTATAAATATGTATCTACTTTTCAATCCACAGCTAACTATAAGGATATCATTTGTTTATCTACAAATTAACATAAAAAAATTATATGTATTTAGTTGTTATATGCCTAAATAGTATGTAGGTGTTTATTTTTTCTTATCAAATTATCAGTCACTGTACTTTCATTGATGAGTCACTCTTTTGGATCTTTTGTTATCGTTGTTTCGCTTAATTCAGAAAATGGTATGGTGAAATCCTTAATTTTTAATGTGTTATCCTAAGTAGTGTGTATTTATTTCTGCATTGTGCACAGTTCAAACTATTGTTTATTCTTTATCAGGACACAGTGAATATACTCAAATCTGAGTGTTACAAGTTTCCTCCGTTGAAAGAATCCGACGCCATGTTTTCTGCTGACGCTGCCCCTGAATGGGCAGATGGAGAAGTCTGTCACAGGTATCTACCGAGTTTATTATTGTTTAATCTAATCAACACTTACTTGTACATTGCTATCATGTTGGTGAAAAGACTAGGTCCCATTTTAAACCATGTTCCAAGAGTTGGTCCTGTCTCCCAGAAGAGTATCTATCAATCTCTATTCATGTGTTTATACAGTAATAACATTTGTTAGTAATTTACTTATTATTTTTATTGGACCATGTTTCTTTTTCATTGTTTATTGAACAAAGTGTAGATCATCACTTAGCGGTTACTATTGATGTAGGTATTAGGATTGTCATTGTACTTTGATAGGCAATTTGAACATGAGTTTAGTTTTCCTATTATGTTCCCAAGTTTTCCACTGATAGGTACACTTAATTTTCTACTTTTCTGTAATGTATATTGTCCGAAAACAGGTGCCGTGTGGCGTTCAGTCTTATGGTGAGACGTCATCACTGTAGAGCCTGCGGCCAAGTATTCTGTCAACAGTGCAGCTCCAAAACTTCAACATTACCCAAGTTTGGAATAGAAAAAGAGGTTAGTAAGGAAAAAATTAACATGAAAAAAGTTTTTTAATATTTTATTTTTGTCATAACCAACAAGGTATTAAATTAACATTACATTTATGTAGGTGCGAGTTTGCGATGCTTGCTATGACAAAGTGAGCAAGCCCCCGACATCTTCGGCGAAACTTGAAATTGTTGATACAGCAACTGATTATGGATCAACAACACAGCCTCAGGTAAGACGGAGTACACTACACAAAAGTTTATTGTTCACTTTTTCTTAGTTCGCACATTAATTATCATTCGTAAGAGTCACCGGGCATTTCTCCGCCCGGTACCAACATAGCTATGTTGTTTCCGTTCAATAGGATTTTATCGAGTTTGGTTATCTTCCTGCCTTCTGGTGTAGATTCGTACTCGGTCACGTCGTCCAGTAACATGTTAACAAAGTCGTCAAAACCCTGCAACGTGCCGACCATTTCTTTGTCATTCTTCATGATTATGTGTATTCTAGAACCAATACATTTATCCACTAACTCCAATGGTAACAAAGTATTGGGGTTAGGTAATGAAGCTTGCGTCATTTTGCTTTATTCAGTCGTTTCAACTTTTGTATAAAATTGCTATGTGAAATAAGGTAATCCGTTTTGTTCGTAAATTACGTAGATAAAGAAGTTTGGACAGAAATCTACGAACAACACAATAACAGCAGCAAAGCGCACGGAATGCTAATGTGAATGACACTTTAGTTTTCGTTCAAAAACTTTTTGTGGTAATAAAAATATTACCAAGATTATTGCTTACAATGTCTATGATACGCCAAAACATTTACCGACTGTTGCTGTTAATAAATTAATTTATAACTATTGTTTATAACTGACCTGTTTTTTTATAAAACGATAATAATATATTACTTGTTTCCTGTTTTTAAACGTAAATTTCTCTTGGAATATCTCATTGAATCGGATGAAGATACCGGTTTATTTTGTATGCAATCAATTAATTATTGATTGGTACAAAAACTACTTTGCTCAAATAAAACATGGCCAATTTTTTGATTCAATAAGCGTTTTTGCAGTATTTTAGTTATTTAGTAATGACCTTTGCCTATCACACTATAAAAAGCAAATGACGTAATTGTCAAGTGTCACTGTCATTTTAGTTTTGAAAAATAACGAACGGGCGGAACGCCAACAATAACAAAAAAAGGATTCTTCTGTGTAAGAAAATGTCTAAAAAATATGTTACGGACTTCCGCGGTGAAGAATTTAGCACACCGCTAAGCTGTACTAAGATGTTCATCAAAGATGAACCGCGAACACCCGGTGATGAATATCAAGAATATGATTTGGATTATCCTCTGGGCAATGAATACTGTGACATTAAAAGGAAATCCATGTCCATGGATGATATTTCTGCGTTACGGGGGCACTTTAACGGTTTAGAACTGGATGGAGACAGACGTAGCAGGTACACAAACCATTTTCAACTACCAACAAGAGAACTCTCTCGAACAAAATTTGTATCAATGGCAGAGGCTATTTATCATTATCAAAGGGATACACCGGGTAGATTTCATTCATCCCGTCCGAAAGTTTTCGAACCCCAAGCATACCACGGACCTACAGGACTAACTATAGCCCAATCACCTATGTTACGCTGTAAGGCACGATCCAGGACGGTTCATGTAATGTCACAGAAAGAAAAAGAGGATATGGAACTGGAGGAGATTCGAAAGCACAAGATAAAGGCTCAACCTATTCCTAAGTCTGTCATTGAAGGTTCCAAAAATCTGCCCGAAGTCCCAAAGAGGGCTGTTACTGTTCCTGAACCTTTTAATTTAACTGAGCTTCCTAAAAAGGAGTGCCCGTCACCTGAAGTTCAAAAGTTTAAGGCAAGACCTGCTCCAAAACATATTCTGGAAAAACCTCATATACCAGTGAAACCACCAATACAAGTGACTAGGCCAATTAGCCCTAAATTATCTTATCGCCGTTCCAACTCTCAAGACTGTTTGCTGAACCATATGAAAAATGACAAGAACTTTGCCAAGCCTAAACCAATTGATAAGCCTGTAGAAAAAGTTGCACCAAGACTTGGCCCCGTAAAACCAGAACCTTTTTCATTTGAAAAGAGAGACGAAGAACTTAAACGTCGTAGAGAGGAAAAGATTAAAAGGCAAATTGATGAAGAACGAAAAATGGCTGGGCAATTCAAAGCTCAGCCCTTACCTGGAAATATAAAGAAAAGGATGCATCAAATCATTGGATTAAAAGGTAGTGGTTGCTCAAACGCATCATCAGAGAACAAAGAAAACCACATCAAAGCATTTGAGGCCCGTCCAGCCACAGTACTGTACAAAGAACCATTTAAACCTGTAATGCAACAAATACAACCTGTTAAGCAAAAACCGTTTGCATTGACAACAGAGAAAAGAGCAGCTGAAAGGGCAACCTTTGATAAAAAGTTAAAGGAAAAAGAGGAAGAACAGGAGAGACTGAGATTAGAAAGAGAGAAGGAATTAAGGGACATGGAGGAAAAAGCAAATGCTGAATTGAGAGCTAAGCTTGTTCACCATCCTAAACCAATTCCTGTAGGTTCACCATTTGTTCCAGAGAAGTCGAACATACCTATGACGGTCCCTGAGACGCCAAAATTTGTTAGGAGACTGAAACAGCATTAATGCTACATACATATTTTACAAAACTTAATTATGTAACTCTACTTAGTTCTTAATTTAGACTTTCATATGCCTTTATAACTTGCTTATGACATTATTTTAGACATTATTGTTTGATTATGTTAAATTGGAATTATTTAGAATAATGATGATATTTTGTAATACAAATTGTGAATTTACTGATATGGTTTTTATTTCATATGAAGTTTATCTTTAAGCTCAGCTGTTATTAGGGAAGGAAGTTTCTGAAAAGACATTGACTTCTGAAAATTACATAGGTATTAAAATATACCATTGGACAATGACAAATGGAACTTTTACATTACCACCACTACTACAACAATTACATCTGAACAACAAAAGTCTTGAAGGAAGTATGTGAAAAGGTAATGGGCAACATAGGTTTCTAGAATTATTTAAATATAGTTCACCATATTTATTTCTTAAAGAAAACAATAAGGTTTACAGTACATAACCAATTCGCACTTATTACATATCCCAATAGGTACTTGTTAACAGTAAGGTAAGGCCCCAAAACAACTGATTTGATTTCTTTGTTCGAAGTAGAATTGGGATACTTTCTACCCCAATAATGGAGTTTGGTAGATAACACCAAATGTGAAATTGTCGATAGCTAATAAGTCAACATCGATTCGATGTCTACCGAACACCAAATTGTCTATCATGTATATCCCAAAATTTTAAATACGCACGCTAGTCGCCTAGAACTCTATAATTTTTTTCACTACACTATAAACAAGCATTTGACCACCATCCTGTATGATGTTAAGCAACAATGTGGCCTACTATGGAGCACACATTTTCTTTTTATTTATTTATCACATATTACAAAGTCCTTACTTACAGCTATGTGCCAATGCAACATTTTCTGTCCAAGTTCGTTAGCTAATACTTACAAAATAGGTTAAACACAATAAAAAATTTAACATAATGAAATAATACTTTGAAATAACAAAAACAACGATGGTACATAAAATAAAAATATAAAAAATATATTTATCACTAAAAAAACAAAAAAGTTTTCCTTAAATTCATACATATACACTTCACGCCTGTCTCCCAGAGGGGTAGGCAGGGACTACAGATCTCCATTTGTCACGATCCTGACATACCCCTTTCGCTTCATCTACATTCATACATCTTTTCATACATGACCTCCGGTTTCGAGTACTTTTCACGCCAACTTCGGTCAGGACATCACCAATCTGGTCTTTATATGTCCTTCTGGGGCGACCTCTACTCACCCGGCCCATTACTCACCCATATAAATCTCTTTCGTCAATCGACTTTCATCCATTCTCTCCATATGCCCAAACCACCGAAGCATGCCCTTTTCAATCTTGGTCACTACGTCTTCCTTCAAACCTTTCCTTAAATCTAGGCACTTTTTTCTATTTAACTTCATTGGGTACTGATAAATCATGTGATGTCTTGAAACTCTTTAATGTGCTGGTAATTC